>JAESIW010000200.1:4395154-4590630 GCA_016802295.1 Brachionus rotundiformis
ATGAATTTAAACATTTAAAAATAATAATTTCTGATATTTCATATTATAAGTTTACTTTCTTAAGAATCATGGTATGATACTCATATTTTATGATTTTTAATACAAAAAATAACATAAAAATGTATTTTTGCATTATTAAAATAATTATAACAGCATCTATAACAAAATTTAAGCTGACAAAAATTAGCACATTAAAATCATTAAGCAGTAAAGCTTTTCAATAAAATTGCCATAAAAAACTCATATCAAATTGTAAATCATTCATTAATCTATCATTTGGTTTTAATTTAAACAATGTTCATCATTTAATGAATTTTTTCTGTATTGAGGCTAATCTGATTTACTGAAATGAATTATCAATCTTAAACTGTTTTATATGCAATAAAATCGACAAAATATTATATTGAACATAGCTTTAACTAAAATTCATTGATATTTCAGAATTTTAGATTTCTTAAAGTTAAAGAGAGAAATCACGATCAGATATCCTTACAAAATGCTATAAATTTATATTATCATCATTATATGAATTTAAACATTTAAAAATAATAATTTCTGATATTTCATATTATAAGTTTACTTTCTTAAGAATCACCGTATAATACTCATATTTTATGATTTTTAATACAAAAAATAACATAAAAATGTATTTTTGCATTATAAAAATAATTATAACAGCATCTATAACAAAATTTAAGCTGACAAAAATTAGCACATTAAAATCATTAAGCAGTAAAGCTTTTCAATAAAATTGCCATAAAAAACTCATATCAAATTGTAAATCATTCATTAATCTATCATTTGGTTTTAATTTAAACAATGTTCATCATTTAATGAATTTTTTTTGTATTTAGATTTATCTGATAAACTAAAATGAATTAAAGCTATGTTCAGTTTTTTATTTAGTCGATTTTACTGCATATAAAACCGTTTTAGATTGAAAATTCATTTGAGTTTATCAGATAAATCTTAATGCAAAAAAAATTCATTAAATGATGAACATTGTTTGAATTAAAAAAAAAGAGATTTATTTCCGATTTTAAAGCATTTCGCCAAAAGTCTTTTTGTGTTGTTGAACCTTTTCAGACTTTTTTTCATAACCAACTGAAGAGAATGAGCAAAACATTTTAGATGAAGAACTATTGTAGCTTGTGATGATAGCTCACCGAATGAGTCGAAATTTATATTCTCTTCTTCTCCATTTAGCGATTCTTCATCTTCAGAGTTATCTGATTCAATTAGTATTTGATTTGTGTCTGGCCCAATTCGGCCTGTGCTTGTTTGATTTATTAAAATTTGCTCGTTTCTAAGTTAATTAAATTGGGAAATTAAAAAGAGAAACATAAACTTGATTTGTTTTACTTGGACAATGAAAGAACTTCGTTTTCTTCGTTCGAAAACAAGTATATCGAGAAAAAAAAGATATTTGCTGACTTTTTATCTGAAAAAAGTATAACATGATACCAAAGCCAATTGAAGTGAGATGGAATAGTGAATTAAAAACTTTAAGAGCTCGGACATGTACTTTGAATGAAAGATTCGCAAATACCAAAAAGGGCCCTTCCATGGACACCTCAAGGCCGACGTAAGGTAGGGTGACAAGCAGGAAAATGGAGGTCAAGAACCACGAAAGAGGATATCGAAATAGGAATGACATGACGAGAAGCAAGGGTAAAGGCAAAAAGATCGACTCGAGTGGAAATCAAAGGAAATAACTCTATGCTCTACAAGGAGCATATTAGGAAAAAAAAATTATTTTGTAATCTATATATTTATTTTAAGATACAAGTCACATAAAATTTCATCTTTTCATTAATTTTATAGAAAATAGCTTTTACTGATATGTTCTAATGTATTTTGTATCTTTCCTAGTTAAATAATATAAAATTTTAACAAAATAAATTAAAGATAACAAATACACATTATCATGGATTATATTTTTTGATTATATTTTTTAGGAAATAATGCTTAATTTTGATCAAAAAACATAACAAAATAATTTTAGGTAACTATTAAAATGATTTGACGCATTTATATTTATACAAATAATATTTAAATTATATTTTATTTATTAGATAATATTTGATCAAAGATCTTTTCATTGAGTTATAAATCAATCAATTGTATTAAAAGTTTATAGTTTTTTTTTATTTTTAAAAAATTATTTAAAAGCGATACTAATGTTAAGCGTGACGGAAACAAAAAAAAACTTTCCTAGAACTGATATCTGACTAGAAAATCGTCTTTTTTGTTCTTGATGCATTGACTTAATGGATCTGATACGCATTCATTAAAGGTCAGCATCCTACAGTGTCTCAAGCCAGTGTAATCCGAGAATCCTTCACAGCCTTCCAGTGTGGAAGTTGTTAAGACTTTTTCTGTCAGATTCACTCATCCCCCCAACATTCACTCCCGTACATCAATGTTGCTTTTACTACACTTTGAATGGATCAAGTTTTGTTTCCTTGCTATAGTTTTTTGATTTCCATGCTGGTTGGAGTCTAGCAAAGATACTCTTTGCTTTAGCAAGTCTATTCTTAATGTCTCTGTGTGTTCCCTGCGTGGTACTGATAGTGCTCCCTAGGTATGTGAATTCATTTACACGATCGATTTGTGTACCATCAATGGTGATCGGGGTATCTAATTTAAGTTTTACGAACATTACTTTCGTTTTGGCTCTTTTATTTTCGAGTCAGGTTGGTTTAGCATTGTTCGCCAAGTCCTGCATCTTCATTTGCATATTTGCTTATTTGGAAAATTAGGAATAGTTTCGGAGAGAACGCACCCTTGCCTGACTCCTGTACACACTTTGAAACTCTAAGATTTTCCTCTTTCCAGAACCACGCTAGAAGAGTTTTATCAAGTTAAGTATCTTCTGTGGTAGGCCGTTTATCTTAATACAGCCAACAAAGTTTCTCTTTGTATGCTATCAAAGGCTTTATTGAAGTAAATGAAGTTTCAGTAAAAGCGCTATTCCATTCCAGAGTTTTTTCGATGATGTTCCTAAGTATAAATATCTGGTCTTTGCATCCTCTATTTCGTCTAAAAACTGCTTGTTCTTCTCTAAGTATAGCATCCAAGTTCCTGATTCTTTCAAGTTTTATATCGCAGAACGCTTAGCTTACTATTGGTAGCAGTGTTATTTCTCTCCAACTGTCACATATCATTTTGTTATCTTTGTTTTGGAGTTTGACTATTAGCCTTTTGACCAGTCTTCTGGTATGATTTCTTGTCGCCATATCTTTTTGAAGAGTTCATGCAATATACCAATTATGATCCTACAATCAGCTTATAATATTTCTGCTGTTACTCCGTCAATGCCCGGGGCTTTCCGGTTCTTCAGAGCTTTCATTCGGGGCTTTTCATTTCTCGCAGCTTCTATTATATTGAGGCTTGGCACTTCGGTGTTTATATCGAGCTCAGTGCTAGCTGCTTATGGTCTTAAAGACTCTAAAGGTCTAAAGGTTCTGGTCTATTTAGAACTTATTCTTTGTCTTTCACTAATGTTGTTTTTTTCTGTGAAGAACTACATATTGAATTCGTGATCTTGTGTAGCCCATGCAGGTCAACTTTTGAGCTGGCTTTATCCGCTTCGCTAGCACACTGGTTTATATAATTCCTATTATCACGGCTAGCACATTTCTTTACAAGTCAGTTCTTTATTTCAAATGTTGCTTATAATTTCTTTCGAATACGATTTGAATTTGCTTGAAGCATTTTGTTTTGATTTCCACTCTTTCAGTTATCAGTGGCTATATCTCATCCGATATCCACCTTTTCCTTTAAAGTTTTACGAATCCGACGAATAAAACGAATTACTTTGACTAATTTATCATCATTATTCTTAGAAATATTGCAACATCATTAAGGAATTATTAGGTGCAATATGTGATTTGTATCTAAAAATAAATAAATCGATCTAAAACGAAATAGTTTGACTTATTTATTGTCTTCATAGAATGACAATAAATAAGTCAAACTATTTCGTATTGTTAGCATTCTATATTTTCTGGACAGGGAAATTGTTCAGATTAGCCCCCGAATCCAGTACGGAATTCTGATAAGATCTTTATTAAGATGTAGACAGAATTTGGTTACTGGGTATATAGTATAAAATACTCTTTTAAATCATTTAAAGATAAGGTATGCTTAGTTAAATTTTAATCGAGAAATTTTTCAACTTAATAAGGATTTAGTAAGTAATGATAATAAAAATGGCAAAGTATTTCATTAATTATTTTTTTATTTTAAATTTAGATTCATTATTTAAAGATTAAGTGATTAAATATGACAGATTTTGTTCTTAAAGCAAGTAAATCGATCAATTCAGATCATCGAATTTCGTATTTATTTCGTCTAGAGATGAAAAATCCGATGAAAAAGTTTATATACCATTTTTTGATTTTCATATTGGATAAAAAGAATTCGATTCTTTGAACTTGAGAACGTTCATTTTCTTAAAAAAAGCTTTTAAAAGATTAAACAATATTTTATTATAAACCGTTTACTATTGGTTACAGCAATTAAAGAAATTTTTTGGAAATTTATTCGGTTCCTTGTTCAGCAATCCTTCGGAATCTTGATTTAATTTATACAAAATTTTGATGAAAAATTTTTGATGATCTTAATTGGGAATTTAAAAAATTTGATAGCCTTGTGAGAATGTTGACGAAATTTCTAACTGTTTTAATTTGCTGTTAGAAAAGCCAAATTAAGTTAGTAAGAAGCACTTGAAAACCTTGGTTCATTTTTGATTCCTATTTGGATATTAAGAAAAGTTGCATTGTCGTTAAAATATTCGTCTTCAAGATTATGTCTATTTTGTAAGAAAAAAGGAAATCTGAAGGCGGAATGCCGTAAGCTTGCCCAATAAGCTTAGTTTACCATAGACGTTATCTTTTTAATACTTTTCCTTTGTTCAGGATCAATTTCTGTTACTAAAGAATCTTGATGTCTCTTAATTGTTATCGTCATTTTCATTGTCTCCAGTAAGATCCCTTGAAAACTGGCATTTTGTGAATCTGTATCAGCTCTAGAGATTTTGAAAATCTCGGTTATCATCTCTTGTGTAAGACCTGATCCTAACTAGCTTGCCTAACTACCTAATTTAGATTTAAGGTGATCTTCACTCATCAATTCAAAGTCTGATTGTTGTAATAAAAGCTGGACTATTTTAAAAGAATTTTATTAATGCATATGAAATATAAATTTTATTTACACACTTTAATAAAAATAAAAAGGGAATATTTATAATTAAATACTAAATAAAATCTAAAACTAGCATTCCATCGTATGATTGATAAAAATTTGATTTTTCCTTTTTAAATTTTTTTTTTAATTTATTTTTGTTAAATTAACAGTTTTAAATGCTTTCTTGGCCTAAATAAACACATGTTACACTGATTTGTCTTTACAATTGATTCGTGTAATAAGTTTTCTTTATAGTTTACAAAAAAATTATCCACAAATTAAACATTGCTTCGAATACTAATTTTAAAAGGGCATTCATGGTTAACATTTTGTTTCCAAACTAGTATTATCAATTGAACATTAAATTTTTCTGGCTATACATTTTCGACCAATGTTTAACAATAATTCCATGTCGTCAGCAATAAAATTAATATTATTTAACAAGCATTTGTATCCATGGTAATAATATTTTTCAAACTAATTGAACTTCGGATTAGGAAATTCGTGAAATGAACAAATCATATCGTTTTGTTTGTGTTTTATTGATTTAAAAATTAAGTCATCTGTCTCGATCTCCCATCGTTTCTTTTCAACCATATAACAAAACTGTTTTATGTTTCCAATCCGACTTGTCACAATAATTTAACCAAAAAAGATTTTCTAAACAGTTAATATCAATTCTATCTACCTTACACTTGTAATCGGTTAGAAAAACTAAATGAAATTTGAATTTTGTCAAATTATCAGTATACTGCCTCATGTTTACAAATTTTTCGTCTGCTTGTAAGGTATTTTCGCAAACTACATCTGTTTCTGATATCATCTTTCTTTCACTAGAATATCAAAAGCATGTTTTTCAATTCCCAAAGATTGAACTAATAAGACTAATCAACAATTACTAAGATATATTCATGATTTATTCGGTCTGCCACGCCTTTTTGTTACCTTAACATTGCTTTTGGTGAACGTTTTTCTTTCCAACATATCTACTTTCACTTACCCTTCTTTAAAAAATTTTCTATTCTTTTTTCCTTCCTATCGTTAAGAATACATTCAACTTCACCAATCTTTGTGTCAAAAATATCTTTCGACTATTCTTTATTAAATGAATTTTTAAGTCAGTCCAGCTCCAATTTCATCTTGTAAGAAAAAATTTCCACGCTTACGGTCGAAAACTCTTTACATCGTAACTATCTTGCAAAAAATTATCATACAATTTCGGCATTCCTTCTATAAAAAACGTATCCATTAGATAAAACTTATCATTTAATTCTTTTGTTTTTGTTATGTGTTAGTTACAATTGCTTTTCTTGTGCTATCTGGATATTTATTAGTGTCTTAGGTTTTGAACTTTCAATTGTTTTCATTATCTCTGGTAAATTCTTTAATCAGAAACATGTATAGTAAGTTGTTATTCTATAATTCCCTTATCCTATAATTAAAGCTCCTTTATTACCTTCTTTTGTCTCATCTGTTCCCATACGTAATCAATATTTTTTTCATCTTAGGGTCCTGAAACAAGATTACTAAACGCTGGATGGAGTCTAGTTAAATATATATCATTCTTAATACAAATTTTACAATTCCAATTGAACATCTCTGTGTCCTTATACATCTTAGGTGAATAATATGTTTGAGAAACCTTGTGGTTTATTATATAATTAGCAAAATGTGCTGAAGTTGAATGAGCACGATCGATTATCTCATGTCTTTTTTCAATTTTAGGATCAATTAGTGTATCGTCTTCTTTAAATAATAGAGTATTTTATTTAAGTAATTTAATTAGTATTTTTTTGCAGTTAATTCGATACGTTTAACCAACTCCCGAAATTTACTCAAACAACTAGCGAAATCTCCTGTTAGAATATTTTTGGTAATTCAATAGTGTAATTAAGGTCGACTCGTTGACAAAAGGATTAATAACGGCAAGCTTTTTGTCTTCCGTGACTAAATCGGCTTTAAGTCATTAGATATAATTGAGATCCAAATTTCGACGTTTCTGTATTTCTTTTATAGTACACATGTGTATTAGAGTCTAGCGTAGCGCCTGTAGCGCCCTTCTCTGCTATCCCTAAGTGAGGATCCCTTTTCTTCTTTACATTTGCATCAAATTCCATCAATAATTTCCTTTTTAACTCGCCTTTCCAACTCTGATCAACCGTTTTAATTGCTTCTTTCTGACTTGTGGTGGGCATCTCTTATCGCTGCTACCATGTAATAGATTATAGGACAATGAAAAGATTTCTTTGACTAATTTCTTCTTCATCTTCTGTCTTTACTCCCAGTGGAGCATAATTTGCCCAACTAATTCTTTATTAAACTAAAAAATTCGAGCGTAAATAATAATATAAAAGAGTATCTGTTATACTGAATTATTAGAGTTGAATTATTTAAATAAAGTTATATGACAAAGGATGACTATATTGTACAAAAAAGCTCACTTTCGATGAAATTTTTTCGGAACTGAATTCTGATAGACCATTCAACAACAAGCAACCAAATGAATATGTTAGTAAAAATGAGTCAGAATAGGATAAAGAAAAACCAGAAGAGAAAGCTTCAAAAATCACACCATTATTCGAATAGTAAAACTGAGAAACTAGTTGAAGTAATCAAAAATAAACAGATTTTATTATTTTTAAAGATCAATGAGAAGCTAAATAAAATTTGAAATTGATTAACAAACCAGGAGATAAACAAATTGTTCGGTGGAGAGCACAATGATAAAAGTATGCAAACATTGAGAAAAAATGTGCAGCAAAATTGGCGTTTTTGAAAAGTAAATTATTTAAATTCAATTAAACAAAATTAAAAATCTATTAAAAGTTTTGAGACAGAATCCATCAAATCAGGAATAGATAATTGGAAAGAACACTTGAATTCTATACTCAAGAGATTAAGAAAGAAACGATGGAGTAAAAACAAAAGATAAATAATAAAATTTTTTTAAAAAACTGAAATTTTTAAATTTCAAAAAAAAATTAAAAAAAAAAAATTTTATATAAAAAATCTTTCAAACAATTATATTTAGAATATTATCTTTGAAATGAAAGGAACGGATAGAATGGAATGGATGTAATGGATGGATAAGATAGAACGGAACCGGAATGGGTCTATAGAGAATAAGTCTCAATTACGTTATCGTGAACAGAACGTATGATTTTTGAAGAACCACTTGAATTATTTTAATCTCATAAATACAACTTTTTGAAAAGTCTTATGGATTTAAAAAGAATTAACACTTCAATGTATAAATTAAAAAAAAAAAACTTAAATGATCATTCTTTAAAATTCATGAAATGATGAAAACTTATTTGATTTATTTTTTAAAGTATATATAGACCTGAAATACTTAATTTAAATAATCTCAAAATTTATAACCCGATATTAAAAATTTTAAAAATAGTTTAAATTATTCTCGAAATCAGTCGTATAGCTTAAGAACACATGACAAATGATAGTTAGAGAAAATCTCAAAAGTTGCATGCAATGATATCATTTCTTAACAAATCGAATAATTAATGTTTGAAATAGTCTACCTCAGTTCAACCTCAATTCCGAATCTTAAAAATTAACTTCAAAATTAACCTTGAAAAATGGAAAAAAAAAATAGTTTAATTTACTGCCATAGCTTCGAATCTTATAGGGTCGCAGTATTATTTACTTCTACTACTACTACTACTACAATTATAATTAAAGGATTAAAATTTAACAATTTATTAGGTATTTTTTTAAATAAAAATAGAAGCTATTGCAATTTCCAATTTGGAGCAAAAACAATATAATTTGAAAAGTTTAAAATTTAGATAGAGTTTTTAGACGCGCTTTACAATCTAGTCTCTGTAAAAAATGTGCAATTTTATATTAATATTTTTTTAATTTAAGATGCAGTGTTTTGTTAACTTGCAGAGATCTCGTAGAGAAAAGACTTGCGTAAACAAGTTTATAGTCTTTCAAAAAAATTTAATCGAACATTAAAACATTAAAATTATAAAAAAAAATACATTTTTAGCCCATGTTTAACTCTTTGTTTAAATTACAGTGTTATTCAGAATTTTAAATCTCAAATGATCATTGTTTTTCAATGCTTAATTAAACAATAAATGAAATTTAATTTTGCTTTTATATATTAAAATATTTTCTAAAAGAATACATCAAAATTTGTCAAAATTATTTTTCTAATATTTAGTTTAGTATTATATGTTTAATTTTGAAACATCTTGTAAATATATTTTTTTCAAATTTAAATTATTTTTTTGCTAATTTATGATGTTTGAACAAATTAATCAAACCCTAAACAACAACGTATCATTGAATCAAGATTTATTCAAACAAAAAACTAAATCTCTTATTGAAGAGGTCTACAATTCTCTGGAGGAGTATTTTGAAGACGCTTTAAAGGCAATAGAAAGTCAAGTTTCTCTTCTAATTAGAGAACCACTGAATGAATCTGTTCAAATTTCAAAATCAATAAAAAAACTATGCCCTGATCGTTTATGTCTTCTTAGTTCAAAGATTGCTGCAATCAATCGTGAAAAACTTGACACAAAAATCAAATCAAAAATAGAGAGCTTCAAAAAAGTTGCAGATGAATTAACAAGGAAATATGATTATGAATTGCAAATTGTTGATCAGATCAATCTTGATACATTTTACAACAAAGTTGAAAATTTGATGATAAAATTTGATAAAATTTTACCAACTATATATTACAATTTAAAATATAATTCAGCCGTTGGAACAACAAATAAATCTTTTATTCGTAAAGAAACGGATTTTTATTCAGATACTGAATTAATTGAGCGATCCCGTAAAATTTCTAAAAAAAGAATAAAAAAGATTGTAACAAGATTTAAGGATTTTGAATCTGTTTCAGACATGTCATCTCTTACTGATGAAGAACAAAATATTAAAAATTTAAATAATTTTTTTTTTTCATATTCCGATTCATTACTTTATCAAGATAACTTAGAGATGAATATTGATTCTTTAGAGGATAGCATTTCACAATGTTCAAATATTTCATCTATTTCAAATAGCTTTTTTAATCAAGAATGTTTGGAGTCATTATCAATTACAAATTCACTTTCATCGGATTCAATTCATGAAGACTATGAAAAAGAAATATTTAGAATGGAGAACTCATCAGATTCAGAAAATGATTTTATTGATTTAGAAGGAGAAAATTTAAATCAAGATGATGATTGTTTAATTATATCTAAAAATGATTATCAGAAAAAAATTAAAAAATCGAAAAAAATAAATAAATGTCTCGAAATTATAGAACAATTTGTTAATTCGAATAAAGAATTGAATGTTCCTCGTCAACAAATTAGTTTAGGAATGAGATGCTTGGCTTTGAAAGATCGTAACCGCTTTAAATGGAAACTTGCTCGAATAACTAGGATTACGGATTCTAATCTTTTAAATAAGAAAGCTAATCTAAATGAAAATAATTTATCTCAAATATATAAAATGATTTGTAATTGTAAATATACAGTTAAATTTGATTCTGATGATGATGATGATGAAGATTTAATGGATGACAATATAAATAGGGAAAAAGAGCAAATAGAACATGAGTTAGAAAATGAATCTGAAACAGAAGAATTATTAATTACAAGTAATTCAAGTGATGATGATGTTGTTGATCATGATAGTGAAAAAAATAATTTAAAAAAACGAAAATTAAAGTCTAAAACTTTTGCTAATAACTCATCATTGGAACGACGATTTATTAAAAAGAGGACTATTCCAACTAATATTGGCCTGGTTGAATTAGATGCAAAATCTATAGCATTTTTAGACAATTATGAATTTATACCAAATATTTATTCTAATAAGCTGCAAAATCGAGCCTTATTTGAGCCAAAATCCAGGGTTGTTACACTATACCAAATGAAGATACTAACTTTAGATAAGACTAAAGTTTTGTTTGATAATGAGTATATGAGTTCTGGAACTATTTTAGAAGTTCCTTCGATTGCAAATTTTCGACGTTATTTAGTTTTGTTTGATAATGGTGTAGCTTTATATGTTAAACCAGATCATCTTTTTCCTATTTTCGATATGTTTGGACAACCTTTTGAGTTACTTAACTTAGATCATTTAATGTTTTTGCAAAATTATTGTCGAATATATCCTGAAAGGAAATTGGTTAGATTAAATCAAAACGATCTTGTACAAGTTTTTTTTAATAATAAATGGTGTACTGGTAAGGTGATTGATGTAGAAGGTTCCTTAGTCAGTTTAATAATAAAAAATAATTTTTTTAACAAAAAAAAAATCTCCCAATCGTTATTGTACAGTATCAAATTGCATCGTGGCTCATTTTGCCTTTTTCCTATGTATGAACAATTTATTAGTTCGCTAGAAAACTCAATAAAAAACTTTTCTGAGTTATCACCTTTTGAAGAATATGTAAAAGATAAACGAGATGATACTGTTCAAAATTTAAGTTCTAGAAAATATATTTCGCATTTTGCATCTAGTATTTTTCCAAATGTAGGTCTTAAAAATAAAAATTCTAAACAAAAATGTACGGATATTACAAATCAAAAATCATCGAATGAAAAAATCATCCAAGGTCAACTAAAGCATCTTAATATGGAAAATATGATGAGAGATGAAATTATACCATTTTCACCGCATCCTTGTACCAACGCTTGTGTTGCTAAATGGGAAAATAGATTTCCAGATGTCAAAGGTGTCAATCCTCTATTAATTCCTGTTTTGCATGGTTGGCAGCGGCATATAGGAAATATTTCAAAAAATTCAAACAATATGGCAAAAAAATTTATAAGATATGTTACTCCATGTGGACGAACTCTTCGTTCTACTGCTGAAATTGACCATTTTTTATTCCTAACAAATTCAAAATTAACAATTGATATGTTTACCACTGATAGTTATATTCATACGGATAGAGAATTTGAAGCAAACGCTAAAAATTTAAAAATTAATGATATTGCAAATGGTCAAGAAAATGTACCAATATCAGTGGTAAATTGTGTAGATAATAAAAAGCCGGATGATTTTAGCTATTCGTCTAAAAGAATTCCTTTAGATGGCGTGCCTTTAAATACTGATACACAATTAATGGAGGGATGTAATTGTATAGATAATTGTCGTGATAGAGCAAAATGTGCATGTTGGAGAAAATCATTCGAAGCAACATTATTTAATTCAGAACAGATGAATACAAATATTGGATACAGAGGTCGACGTCTTTTAGAAATTGTTCACACTGGTAAGTCATTTTTTATCTTAGTGTATTATTTGAAATAGGAATATTAATAATCCTCAATATTTTATGATCAAAATTTTTAAACCAAATTACTTCTTGTAGGGATATTTGAATGCAACAGTAACTGCAAATGCGATTATCGATGTTCTAATAGAGTCGTTCAAAACGGAATATCAGTTCGTTTGCAATTATTCAAGACAAACAATAAAGGTTGGGGACTTAGATGTTTAGACGATATTCCAAAAGGAACTTTTATTTGTAATTATTCAGGGCATCTGATTACTGAAGAAATGTCTGATATCCGAGGTCAAGAGCTAGGAGATGAATATTTTGCCGAATTAGATTTTGTAGAATATTTAAAAAGATCACATCAAGGAATTATTGAAGATAAAATATGTTTAAAAAAAAACGATATTGATCAAAAAACAATTCAGAAAAGATTAAATAATAGATATAAAGATTATCAAAGACCAAAGCAGCAACAGAACCAAAAAAAGAAAGATCAAAATTTTGAAGAAACTTTATATATTCTTTTAGACAGTGATGAAGATGAACAAGATAGAGCAAACCTAAGTTGTATTCCAACAAGTAAAAAAGAAGATGAATATAATAGAAATAAAGCATTAAATCGACAACAAAAAGAAAAAAATATGGTTTCATCAATTTATTCAAATCGTTTTTTTACAAATCAAAACAACAAATTTTTTTTTGAAAATTATATGCTTGATTCAAGTGTGTTTATAATGGATGCCAAAATTCTTGGTAATATTGGTCGCTATTTTAATCATTCTTGTTCACCAAATATTTTCGTTCAAAACGTTTTTGTAGACACGTATGATTTACGTTTCCCATGGATCGCATTTTTTGCTAATCATGCAATAAAAGCAGGTACAGAGCTTTGCTGGGATTATAATTATACAATTGGTTCCGTTCAAGATAGAATTTTACTTTGTCATTGTAATTCAAGTAACTGTCGAGGACGTCTCTTATAAAAATATATTACAAATTTTACTAATACTTATTCTGGTTTATAAAAATAAAATCATTGGATTAAATATAAGATCATGAAGCATTAGATTAATAAATTTTATCAATATATATTACAACATTTTTTGTCAAAAACTTTAATCAAAATTTTTACATAAATAAAATAATTCTTTTATAAAATTTATAAATGAAAATAGGAAAACAATTTTTATTTTTGAATATATTTTAAGGTTAATTAATAAAATTGTTGAATTTAGCTCAATAAACTAAAAATTAAACCAAAAATAAATTTGAATAACCTTTTTTCTATTCAAGATTATGCTCAGCGAATATTTTTTAATTTATGTAATGGAAGTCCATAAAATATATATTCAAAGGAAAAAAGGTGTAATAAATTATTTCAAATCTTATATAAAATTACAATATTGTATTATATTTTAAAAAGCCTTTAGTGATTTCATAAAATTACGCAAAAAGCATTTTAAAGGTCTAAATTTTCTAATAATTTATCATAATGTGAGAATCGAGAAAGGCTCTCAGATATTATATTTTATATCAAAGGCGAAAATTATAAATATACAATAAATTTTTGAGAATTATTCCAATCAAAAAAGATCATTAGAGTTGTTTTTTTTCGAATAATAAAAGAAAAATGTCAAAAAGGTTAATGCATTTTTAATTTTGACAACCAAAATTTTAACTTTTAAGTCAAAAGAGGTTAAATATAATTCTTGTACTAGATCTTTAATTTTGTAATTTTTTGAGATTTCTTAGTTATAACATCAAAATTTTTAAAAAACAATGAACTCTTTAAATAAGTGAATCGGCAAAGAATAAGAAAAGAAATTTCTAAAGTTATTTTCTTTTAGAAAGTTATTTTTATTACCACCTAAATGATTTTATATTTACTTATCAGGAATATTCTATAAAAAAATTTTAACAAAAATTAATTAAATTTTATTAATTCTTTTTTTTTAAATTATTAACTCTTAATTTAGTACTGATTTAATCACATTTTAAAACATTTTTATTTTATATTATGATATTGATATAAAATAAAACACGAAAACTAATCAATAAAAACCCATCATTTCATAAATAAATTCGTCTTCAAAACGTGTATTTAGTTCTGTATAAAAGATTGTCTTTTAAATATTATTTTAACTTGATGTTTTACAGTTAACTGCTAATATAATTCCATTACCTATAATTATAGATTTTTAGATATTTAAATTCTCAATTTTAAAATTATTATAGCAAAATGACAATTACAAATTAAGTTTACGGATTCTTTGTTTTTTAAAAGAATGGTACAAACGGATTATCAGCAAATAATAAATTTATTCGGAGAGCAGAAAGAAAGTAATTGCAATTATCTTGCATCATCAAATTTTTTAATAAATCCAATCCAAAATGAAACAAATAATCATAAGGACATGATTCTGTATCCAAATTTCGGACCAAATCAAATCGAATCTAAGGATTTAGTCTGTTCATATAGACAATTTTCAAATTATTCCAATAGTATTAATTTTCCACAGCAAAAAAATATTCTTCAAAATCAATCAAATGTCTCAAATTTTACAAATTTACCAAACACGTTATCTAAGAATTCTCAATTTTTTCATAATATCCCAAATGTAAATGAATCTTTTATCAATACAGCTACTTCATCAAAACAAAGTAAATTTTTATTTTTTAAACAATTATTTAAAGGAAGAGACATTATAAAAAGATAATTTTGAATTCTTCTAAATATTCCTTTTTTTATTCAAAATTGAGATTCTGTGTTATTTTTTGCCTATTTTTTTTAGTGGAGCTTAATTTTTGCTAGAAAATTCTTTGTTTAGAATTTTATAATCACGTTTAAAAAAAATGTGAATAAATTCATAAATTCATTTATTCTCCATTTTTTCATTTTGTTTCAAATTATTTCATAATCTAATCATAAATTTTTTGCGAAACATTTTAAATTTATTAGGATGGTATATTGATTTTTTAATTTTGGATTGATTAGTACTATTCAAAAAGTATCATTTTGTATTAAATTCATTTAATTTGTTAATTTAATTTTATAAAATTTTACTTATTATAATAATAAATTATAGTGTTTTCTTGAAATTTAAATCAAGACGGCAAAGAAATTTTGTTTCATAATATAGATATAATTTAAGCCATGAAAAAATTCCAATATTTTTCTTTCAAAATTTTTTCTACTTAGAAAAAAATAATAATGTTTATAAATCCGAATACTAACAGCCAACAAAAACATTCATCAGAAAAACAAATCGACGACAATCGATTTCCAACCGATGGTCTTAAGACTTTGCTAAAAAATTCTGAATTACTTGAAGTTTTGCTAAGACCGTTAAGTAAAACTGATCAAACTGATCCACAAAATAATTTATCAGAAAATAATGATTTACAGTTAGATATAGATCTTAATTTTAATGAGGAACACAACACCAAATCTTTGTTTGATTGGGATAATCAAGATGATTTGGCAGGAAGTAATATAGTCTCTTCCAACATTTTAAAAGTTTTAAATGACTAATTTTATTTATAAAAAAAGCAAAATCAAATATTGACGGTGATGGCACAAAATGTTACGGTAATGCTTTTTTGGGTCAAAATTTATGGGACAAAAACGATCTATTCCAATCTGAAAAATTTGGTGTCAAATTCGAGTGTCTAGAAATTGATGAATTTTTAAGCGAAAATGGTTTAGATGAAACAGATGTTGAATTTTTAGATCACATACAAAAATATGAAAAGGTTAACTCCTTACAAATTACAGATACACTTAACAACAACTTAAGTAGTCAAAGCAATAATTCTTTATCATCAAAGTCATCTCGAAATGATATTCAAAAAGAAGACCAAAATATTGCTATTTCAAATTTATCAGTTCTAAATGTTGATGTATCATCAAATTTAAACATTTCAAACTCTCAAAATCAAATAAACAAAGGTAATCAACAAGTAATCAAAAAGCAGACAATAGATATTAATAACAATGAAGGTATGAATTCAAATATTTTAAATAAGGAAAATTCTCTATAATTTAAAATTTGAAAAGATTCCTTTAAAAGTGGATTTGATTGGAATTTAGATCTAAATGAAAGTACTATTGATTCAATTTCTGATTATGAACATGATATAAAGACAAAAAATCTGAACAAAGATGATTTAAAACCGCAACCAGTAATGAGAAAGTCTAAAAAAGTTAGTTTTCAATTCTATTTTTTACTTTAATAGATCTTAAAGGAATTTAAATATTTAAGCAGTTTGTTCCAAATGAACTAAAAGACGAAAAATATTGGGCTCGAAGAAGAAAAAACAATCTTGCAGCAAAGAGATCAAGAGATGCAAGAAGAATGAAAGAGAATCAAATTGCATTGCGTGCATCATATCTAGAAAGAGAAAATGATAATTTGCGAAAACAATTAGAGGAATTTAAAAGAGAAACTAAACAACTTAAAGTAAAATTAGCACGATATGAATCAAATTTAAAATGAAATTCATTCGAATAAAATACAAAAAAATGTTTAAAAATTTTTAAACAATTTAAACTAACAAAACATTATAAATTATTTAAGATTTTTTAAAAAAATATATGTTTTTAGTTTTAAAAGAATATTTTCATCTGGTTTTTATTTGGTTTAAAAAAAAAACTATAAATTTAGATTTTAATTTTTTTTAATAGAAAATATATTATATATAATATTAAAAAATAAACATCCAAAAATGTTTCTATAATTTGTAATTTTATAAATATTTTGAAATTTTTATTTTTTTAAATAAAATGTAAAAGAAATTCTTTTTTTTTGCAAAATTTTGTCAACACTAGAAAGGTCGAGGAGTTTTTAAGACCCCTTTTTAAAAAATATAAACTTGAATATTTCTAAAATAAATAAAGATATCAGAAACTACTCAAAGAAATCTAAAATCAACTCATAATACTTAAATTTTTTTAATCATATTTTAGATAAATTTTTTATATTTTTTTTGACATTTTAAATTGGAATTTTTCTAATTGATCAGCCGGGCTTTCTGATGCTACTATTATGATTAAGAATAATAAAAATAGTTAATATACTGAGGCTAACTTAGTTTAACTAAACCAACAAACAGAACGACCAACGTAGTCCCGCTATAAAAGTTTTTTAATTTCTTTAGTTCATTTCTACATTCATTATTCACTGATGCAAAAGACGCTGGATCATAATACCAATTGATTTGATTGAATTTGTTTTGAATTTAATAAAATTATATCAGATCACCACGCTGACGCCTTTCTTTTAGAGTTTTTAAATGCTTTATTGGGCATTTCAAGCATGAAGAGCATACCAGCTACCAATTTGATCATCCCATTTGAATTTGTTGTTGTTTACCATTTCACCAAGTTCAAGCTTAGTAGTGGTCTCAGCTAATTCAATTCTTATATCATTCGCAATTACTATTGATATTCCTTGTATCCCAAACTTTGAGTTGCCAATGTACATTACTTTACACTTTGACTCATTGAACTCAATTCTCAATCATCTTGTCAATATCCTCTTATATTAGCATTTGATCGCTAGTATTTCTAATGTCATATCATCCGCAAAATTATCAGCTTACAGCGTATCACTCTCTAAGCACATTTGAATGAATCCCATCAGTACCTATTGATTTGTTTTTGTTTAGCTCATCAATCTTCTTTTTTTAAGATTATGGACTAAAGGCAATTTCCGGATTTAATGTACAGTTCACAAGTGCTCTCAAAGGGAACTTTGGCTCCATATCTATCATATCATCAGCTTTAAATGAACTAAAAAAATTTTCGTTCACACACATAAAGTGATATCATAGCCTTTTGCCATTTGATTTCCAAACTTATCAGTCAATGATTTGATTTTACATTTTACGTTTTTCTTTCAATTAACATCAGAAGATAACAGCTTTGGATTTGATTTACACTTATCGACTATTTTTGTGTTTATATTTATTATTTATTATTAAGTAAAAAAAGCTGTTCGAGCTAAGGCTCCTTCAGTAAAAAGAAAATTAAACCGAAAAAAAAATATTTGTGAAAAGATGGTTAGTTACATAGTTAAATTATAATGAGGAAAGTATGGTTTGAGTTTAAAGAAAGATATGATTAAGCAAATATGAGGAAAAGAAATAAAAATGTATCAAGAAAAGTTTTGGAAAATAAGATTGTAGCTTTTAGAAAAATTAAGTTGAGTTCGGAAGAAATTCATCAATAGTAAGATGTTGGTTTTGACTCCTTCATTTATAATTACTCCGAATATCAAGCTAGAATGGAGTCTCATTTTATCCGTGCATCCAATTGGTGGATTATTTTTAACATTGTAAATAATGTCAATCCAATGACCAAATCAAGAACATTATCGCCTAAAGTTGGGTTAAGTATTTTCTGTGTTCTATTATTCTTAATTTAATGTTAAAATCACAATTGCAGCTCATTTTATCAATATTTATTGATCTATGAATTTAAGACTATTTTCCGTAAAATATTTCTTGAAATTATTCTCATTATTAGCTCATTCGTTGAAAATGAAAAACCTTATCAGTGATGAATATTTTAAACAAGCCGAAACAAGTAATATATTAGCTGATAAATGGTTTAGTTAAAATTGTGATCGAATCACTAGACTTTTTTCTTTTTCAAAATATATTAAAATACTTTCTAATTCAATTTTTATTCAAAATTAAATAAATTTTTGTGAATTGTTTTTTGTGCTGAAAAAATATTAAATTGTGTTGACGAGAGTTTGAATTACAAACGGATCTTAATGTGTAAAGCTTTTTTATATGATAAATAAAATGGTCGTTAACTGGGAAATTTATTTTCTAAGCATGAAAAATAAACAATAAAAATAATTTAAATGCTTTAAAAACTTTTGTAATTGCAAAAACTAAATTTCTTAAAGCTTTTTTGAATATTTTTCAAATATTAGCTTTTATCTTTTTAAACATTAGTTTGAATTTTAAAACAGATTCAATTGTTTATTTATTATATTTTATATTCTGAAACCATAGAAACTTAATTAGCTGAACAAATTGAAAATTAAGTGCTTTTTACAATTTTTTAAGAAATTTGTTGACTTAACCAGAATGCTGATTCTTTTTAATGGAATTTTTTAATAAACATTTAAAATATTAAATAATTTTTTCCTATTCAAACATATTAATTATTTTACCATATTTAAAAATTATTTTTAGCATAATGATTTGTATCATTAGTATTTATTTTACAGATAATTGATAAATTTAAACTTTTAAAAAATCAAAAAATTAATTTTAAACCAATACAAAATAAGTTAATATTATCGAGATGCATAATGCGATTTCAAAAAACTTAAGTTCGAATGAAAATCAGTATAATGTTATTAATCAGTCAGCTGATCAAATTAAGAGTTCACAGAAAGTAGAAATATCTAGTATTAAATCAAAAAAAAATGAAAACGAATTACAAACGGATCTAAATTTTGCTAAGTCAACGTCACATTCAAGGTAAAACCAAATAAATTTTAAATTACAAGAATTTATCGTAATTTTTTGAGATCCGAAAGTCCGAATGAACTAAAGAAAAATAAAGTATACATGAAAGCCCAAGTAATAAAAAATATTACGCTTGGAGATCCGAAATTCAAAAGAATGACTGATAGTTTAACTAAAGTTTTCGGTCTTAGTGATCCACCTCCAGGATTTGGCTTTTGCTATCCAAGATACTATTATTTGGAACAAAAACGTCCACAACCGATGTCTCCATTGAAAGTTAATATTTTAATTAGAAATTAATAACACATCTATAAAAACTATATATTTTTCTACAAAAAATAGTGTAAAGATAAATTTTTGAATTGAACTTGAATTAGCTAAGATCTATTTATTTAAAAAAATCTTATCTATAAATTCGTTTATTTATTGTTGCTGTTCATATTTTCAAATCAATTTAATTTAATTCAAGTTTATGATATAATTAGGCATCATTAACTTTTCTAATTTATTACTAGGATCATCCCAAAATGGTAAACATTAATTTTTCTTGATTTTCATTTTCTCTTTAAAATAATACTTAAGCAGTTTAAAGACTAAATCGTCAAAATTTCATTTAAATTAGTTAAAATGTTTTAACTAATTTAAATGAAATTTTTATCGAAATAATTCATATTAATTTAATTGATGAAAGCTAAAATAAACTCAGAATCATAATTTATTATTTTTTTAAGTCAATTTTTTCATACATTTGATTTTTAAATAGAAAGATAAAAAAAACTAACAATTTATTTGTTAATTATTGTGTCAAATTTTTCTTTTCATGTTAAAATTTATCGTTAGTTAAAAGACATCAAAAATGACCATGGAAATTTCCTTCCTCTTTAATTAGCTAACCTTTTCTCACTATGTTAAATGATTGGGTCCATTGAAAAAAAAATGTTGTTTTTTTAAATATTAAGATTATTGATAATTTTTTTTTATAGGTTTGGAGAGGATTTAATGGAAATATTTACTTTGAACCGATGATATTAAATAATATAGGTAATTTTTGGTAGTTTATATTTTTGTTTTTTCAAAAATATCTAAAAATCACATATGAGTATTGACTTCGATTGATTCTTGTTTATCATTTTAAATAATTAATAAGTGAAGACTCTCTTTAAAAGTTCATTCATTAATTTTTTTATTCTTAAATGTTGGTCATTCTAAATTTAAAATGTTTTTTTAATAACTTAGATATTTTTGTAATAATTCAATAAAGATTACTTATAAATTAAAAATACAGAAACAAAAATTGCCAACTTAGATGGTAATTGTGGGAAATTTGAAAGAAAAAGTCCAATATGCAATACGTTTGAAATAAATTCAAATAATGAAAAAAATTTTATCCAAAAAACAAACAAATTTGTTAAAAAGAAGGCAACAACTTCTAAAGACATAGATAAAAAGAGCATATATCAATTAGATAACTTTCAAAAAAGCTTGTCAGCTATTAATCCTAAGAAAAACAAAACTATTGAGTTAAGAAATTTGAATCAATTTAGTTCTAAAAGTTTTGAAATCAAAGAGAAAAAATTACCGTTTAAAGGACTTGCATTTAGAGAAACTAAGACGCAAAATTTTTTTCATAATTCCATAAACGATAAATCTATAAACTTAGGAAACGGCAATGAAGAGAATATCTTTCATCCAGAGAAAGAGTCTGTTAATAATTGTGGAGATATTCAATTTCGACCTTCATATAGAGAGATGTTAAAAGGTATCCGAAGAGGAAAAATTTCGAATGCCTCTTTTAATACAAAAATAACAAGCCAAAGTTTAATCAGACCAGATCAAAATGCTTCCTTAATGAAAAATCGTACAATAATTGTAAAATAATTTATTCTAGAAAAAAATTTATTTAACTGTTTTTTTAATGAAGATGAATCCAATATCAATTGATAATATTTTTACGAAATCTTTATTGCCTGAAAAAAATAAAAGTGCAAATTTTTATGATTCTTCTATTATTTATTGAATATTTTTTTAAAATAAATTTATTAAAATTTAAATTAAAGTTTATTTATTTATATTAAGGATTTTAATGTACGAAAAAAATTAGTCAAATATGAAAATGTAATATTAAAATTCTACTAATTTTAATACAAAACTCTCGTGACCCTCTGAACAGTAAATAACTCACCTCACAAAACTATTTATAGGGAAAATGAAATATTTCTAACTATAACTTATTTCCTCAAAAATACAAAAACTTATGTTGATAGAAATTTTTAATGCACAGAGCTTAAAAAGCTTTAAAAATATATTGAATTAAAGCAATTTTCTTTTGAATTTATTCTTACAACCCTTAGTATTCTACTTTTGCATATTTCTATTACTAGTAATAAAGGCAATAATTAAATGATTAAAATGTTAATTGTTCTAAATTTTTAAACTATTTAATAATTTTTATCTCTTAATTAATGAAATTTAAGATATATTTATTCCAAAAAATAAGACAAAATTGCAGTCTTTTTGGTTTTAATTTTCTTTAGATTTTTAATTTAAATAATACAGAATCATTATTAAGGAAATTATGAGTTTCATTAAGTTTCAAATTTTAAAATCTAAAAATCTCGATTCTTTACATTAGAATGTTAAATTTTAATATTTTTTATTTTAATTTTATCAATCTAATATTTTTTGGTGCTTTAAATGTAAATGCTATTTTTAAATCTAAAGAAATTCTTGAAAACAATGAAATACATTACAATATACCAGATCCTGGTAAGATTTTTTTGGTTTTATAAATTTTAATTATAGATTCAATATTTTTCAATAGATTGTACCGGACCTTTTGGTTTGTGCACTCAAGATGATAAAAACAGATTAGGATATTTAGCTATTAAAAGACTTCATGAAAAAATGGATGATGATCGAGATGGTCACATTGAAATAAAAGAAACTAAAGAGGTATTTTCTCATAACACTGACATTTTCTTAAATTTTTTTTAGTTTTTGTCAGAGGAACTTCAATATAAGAATGGTGAAAAAGATCGTGAAAAAAAATTTCACGGAACTGATTTAATGATATCGGTTGATGAAATGTGGAAATCATGGCACTATTCTCAAGTTTATAATTGGACAGTTGATGAGGTAGTGACATGGGTTAAAGAACAGGTTAAGCTACCAGAATATGCTGAATATTTTAGACGAAATCGGATTGATGGTCAATTTTTTCCAAGATTAGCAATAAATGATAATCACTACTATTCAAATGTTATGCAAATAAAAGATTCAAGACACAAACGTTTTTTAATGATCAAAGCTACTGATTTGGTTCTATTTGGTCCAGCCCAAAAGCCTCATAATTTTGTCAAGGATTTTTTTTTGGTTGGATCGTTAACTTTATCAATTATTTTTTCTCTTTATTTATATGGAAAGCATCGTCAATCTCTGGAACGAATAAGAAAAATGATTTCTGAAGTTGAAAAATTAGGTACAATCGAAGAAAATGAAACATTAATAAACCAATTAAAAAATAATTTAAAAAGTGATGAAACATTTTCGAATTTAAACAAATCAAAAAATTTATCATCTGTTTCTTTATTTTCAATACGAAAACGTTCGATTTTCTCTTCTTCAAAAGCTAATTCAGTTAGCAAAACTTTTGAGTCTCCAGAGCTTATAGATGATGATCCTAATTTGAAACAAAATCTAATAATTGAAAAAAACGAGCGTTTAGTTGAAGAGCTAAATCAAGCTAAAGTGAGTTTTTTTTATCATTGATTAAAAACTGATTTAAATTTTAAAATTAAATTAAATACAAATAAAATTTTATCCTATGTTAAAATAAGATTGAAGCTGATTACTTGAAGAAAACTCGTGAAAATACCGACGGACAATTAAAAAGATTAGAACTAGCTGAACAAGAATTGGAAAAGGTACGAGCTGCCTTAAAGCAAACAGAGGCACGTCTAGAAATTATAAAATATCAAACACCCCAAGCATTAACAAATCTTTTAAATCGTACCTACGAATCTGAACGCGAATTGTTAGAATATAAATTTATAACTCTTCAAAAAGAAAAAGAAGCTTGTTTTGAAGCTCTAAATAAGATATCTAAACGCCAGTCAGGTCTATTAGGAGCCTTAAAAATAGCTCACTCATCAACACTTGAAGAAATAAATCATAAATTGGAAATCTTGAAGTATTTAATGATTTATTGTTTATGATTGAAATTTTATCAAAATATTTAGACATGAAATACAAAAGTGTAAATCTGATAAGCATGAATGGAGTAAACGATGGTCAACAATCGATGAATTATGCTGCAAGAACAATGAAATCAGTAATTTGGATAATAACCAAACATCTTAAAAATAATAATTGGCTAATTTATTTTTAAAAAATCAATATTCCAAAAAACCCATTTTATTCTATTTCTCATTTGAAAATTTTTTTGCTTGAAAATTTAAAAAGTTTCTTTTAATATATGACTAATTAATAATACTTAAAAATAAATTTGATATTTTTAAGTTTTCGTTTTACCTGGCCATCAACGATTTAAACCGTTGACAATAAAATTAATGACTAAAAAATAATATAATTGTTTAAAATTGTTAGATCAGCAATTGAATCTTTAAAATGTAAGGATTTTTTTTTAATTCTGAACTAAATAGAAATTTAGCATTTCCTAACGTCTCTCAAGGTCTGAATATTGGAAATCAAATCCAAAAAAATTTTGTGAATATTGCAAAATTTGGATTCAAGCAAACAAAGCTGTAAGTATCTTTAAATCAATTAACGACAAAGAGATAACCCATAGATAGAGCATCAACATTCATGAAAATGGAAAAAATCATAAAGATAACGTTCGAAAAAGATTACAAGAAGTATGAAGACTAAATTAAAGGGAATTTATTAAGCACTTTATTTTAGATTAAAAAAAAATCAGTTGAAAAAAAGAATGAAGAGAAAGAATTTGGGAAATCAATGGCCGCTATCGAAAGAGCAGCCGTTGCAGCTATGCAAAATGATTTGTTAAATAATCCTTTATTGCGAAATCAATATGGCTTGGAGAGTATGTTGGTATTTTCAGTTAAATAAAAGTTAGTTATTTTTATCTCTAGCTAAATCACAAGACAATTTCTCGAATTCTAAACCAACAACATCCAAACCCAAAATTGAACAAGCCAAAGTTTTTAGATATGATAAGCCTGTAAAAAGACATCATGTTCCTGAGTCTTTACCAAAAAATGTAGAGAGTAAAGATAGAAAAAGGTAAATATAAAGATATATTATTTTTATATTTACTAATTATACAGTTATAGAGCTTTAATTGAAGAAAATGTACCAAAGACTAATCTTGAACTATCTAACAATCCAGCAAAGACAGAAATAACTCAAATCAAGAAAGAAGATAAAGAAAGTAAAGAAGAAACTGAAATAGATCAAAAAGATTTGAAAAGTAAATGGAAACCAATTGAAAATTTTGATTCCTTTTCAAGTGAGATAAGTAACCATGTGAATAGCTTAAAATATTTATATATTTAGAAATTGAAAATCAAGAATCGATCAATGACCTAGAAGCGGACAAAGCTTTCATTAAAGAAGAGCCAAAAGTGGAAGAAGTTCCGGTTCTAAAAAATTCATTTAAAAGAGAAAAGATTATTAAATTTAAAAAAAGAAGCAAAGATGTAAATTTAAGGAAAAGAACAGATGAATGATTTTGTAAAATTTATTTTACTTGATTAAAATTAAATTTAAAAATAAAAAATTTAATTAGTTTATATAAAATAATAAATGAAATAGTGATTTTCGGCACTTTAATGAAAATTTAACTTAGCAATACTAGTTGTTAAACAGGAAACCGAATGAATTGCTGTTGAGGAATGACCGGCTACTGAATCAATTATTGCTGAACTATTTTGATTTGAAAATTTTTTGGCAATTTTATTTACAACATTAGATGATATCTTGGGTCGAATTCCATTCACTGACAGTGAACTTCCAGTATTTTCACTACAGCTACTTGCTAATTGTTTGATTTTTTGTTCTTTGAATTTTGAATTTTGTAAAGTTTGTGAATTTTTATTATCTTAAATAAAAAATTTTTATTAACTTCAATTAAATTTTTAAAAAAATAGAAAAAACTATAAGTCAGTAAAAATATTTTGAATTATGAAATATTATTTTATATTAAAATAAAGCTTACCTATAGATAATTTATTACAACTCCATTCTTCATTTCGATTTTTTCTTGACAGTTTGCTAGTTGAACATTTCGTTTGTAATAAATTTAGACTTTTATCGATATTTGCTTCCAAATTCAAATTCGATGCACTAGCGCTTAAAGAATTGTTAAATACTTCATCAGTAATTGAGCTTATGCTTCTTATCTTTGAACGAAATCCTTTTTTTGAATTTTTTATAGTTTCTACTTCTTTCTCATCAATAATTGATTTTTCTTCATTTAAACTTGAAAATAAAGAATTGGTTTCACTATCATTTAGACAATTCATGTTCATGTTTATTATGATTTTGCTATAATAATCATAATTTGTCATATTTGGACTTAAACAATCGTCATCATCGCTTACAAAATAAGATTGTTTGTTTATAATTGTGTTTTTGTTTATATTTGAACATTGGATTTTTGTTTTATCTATAGCTGTATTAGTTTGATTCGAGGACACTTTTTTAAATTCGCTAGAAATATCATCAATAATGGAGTCTTTATTTCTATTTTCATTTGAAAAGTTTGTGTTATAAAATGATGATGGATCATAATTTTTGTTTGGAGGTGTAATTGGAGAGCTAATAGGACTAGTATTAATGTTTTTCATAGATTTTAATTGAGAAGTTTCACAGTCTTTTAAAGGATCGAATGAGTTATAACTGAATTGAAACACTTCATGTCGTTTAGAAGGCGAAGATGGAGATTTATTATTTAAATTATCTTTAGATTCTGCTTGACTTTTGACTGATTTGCATTCACAATTCGAAGCTTCATTGCGATCGTTTTCTATTGAATAAACAGATAAATTGTCAGTAATATCAAATCCAGACTTTATACCAGCTTCTTAAATTATTTCGTATTTTATTTTAATATTAAAAAAATTAATAAATTAAAAACCTTTTAATTTCCACGTTGGAAAAGACGATGAATTTGACGAAATAGCAGAGATGTTTCTCTTTAAGATTTGTGGAGAAATAAAATAGTTGTGCTTTTTCTCGGTAGGACTGATGTTTGTCCTTTCAATTTGACTAACATTGGATGTCGATGTTGATTTTGTGTTTAGACCGTTGGTTAAATAATTTGGAAACTTTTTGAGAAACCAGGCTCCTGATTTTTTTAAAAACTAAAAAAAAATTTAAATTAAATTATATATCAAAGAATAATTACCTCTCTTTGTTCACTACAAATTCGGCATAAATAAACCGTTTTTGAATTACTTGACGTTGATCCAATTAGGTTATTAGATATTGAAACGTTGCTCGAACTATTTCTTCTTGAGTGTGATTGATTACTGGATAAATCATTATCAATCGTATACTCAGTATCAATACAGCATTTATTACATAAAATCATATTACAAGAATTACATTGGGTTGGAGCTGTTCTTAAGAGACAAAAGTAATCCCCACATAGTGCGCATCTATTTGATGATAAATTGCAACCAGCTTGAACTGCATTCCTTTTCATATTTTCAAGTCTATCAACAAGTTTTCTTAAAAAATAAATAAAAAAACGAATTTTAAATGTTCATATAACGCATACATTACTCGATCACGTTCATTTCGTTCCAACAATTCACTTCTTTGAAGAACTTTTTGAATCTCGATTAGTTCGGCTTCAGTTAGTTGGGGATCTTTTTTAACAGTTTTTTTTCCTGTATGAATAGACCATCCAGCATTTAGCCTAAAAGAATAATTCAGTATTAGATAAAAAGTGAAAATTTGTTCATTTAAAAATTATTGATCGGCTTAAATTTATATTCAAATTATTATTTTTTTGTCAGCAATCGATCAATTTAATTTTTTGAATAAATAGGAAATTTTCTTTGCTAACTTAGATCTTAATTGCAAATTTCGGTCATTTGGACAAGTCCATCGATCACCTTTAAGATCTTTTGTCATTTTTCAAATATTTGTCCTTTGTGGCTCTCTATGTTTATAATTCAAATGCTTAGTTGTATTGTCTTTAATTTAATTATTAGAACAAGAATTTAAATTTTCTGATGTATTAACTTAAATCTCATTTATGAATATCAATTTTTCCAAAATAATAATTTATTTTTGTTCCTAGATAAATTAATAATTTGACTTAATAGTTGATTTGCAAATTTAGTTCATGACTTTTGATCATTATCATTTAATGTATAAGCATTTGAATTATAAGGTATTTACAAAAATCTAAAATCAAAAAATTGGTTTAAAATTTGTGATGTTTTAAAAAAGATGAATGCTGAATTTAGAAAAATAAAGAAAAATCGAAAAGATGCTTATGCATTATTATTATTATGATTATTATAATAATAATAAAATCGAATTTTCGTCTCTTCGATTTTATTCCCAATATTTATATTCACTTTTATTTAGTTTAAAAAGAATAATCTTTCTTTTTAAAAACAAAAAACTTAGGAAACTTTTAATTTATATAGGAAATTTAGTTAATTTATAGATTAATAAAAAGGAAATCAGTAGTTCTAATTAATAATTACTTTACGAATTATTATGTTTTTTATTTATGCATTAATAATGAAATGAATTGAAGCTATAATTTTTCATTGACACTTTTTCAATTTTCAGCTTTTTTCAAAAGTTATAAGATCTATTTATCTGAATACTTAAGCTTAAATGTTAGTCAAATAGAATATAAAAATTATATTATTTGTATGTTATTTTTAATAATTTAATTTTTGACTTGAGGCTCATTAAATTAAAACAATCAATTGAATTAGTAAGTATATTTTTTAAACCATTTTATGTATAAGTATTATTTTTTATTTAAAATCATACTAAAAAAAATTTTTATTGAGAATTTTAAAAAGTTTTTTATCATTTAATTGATTAATTAAATTTGCAAAATTTTATTAATTGTTATATTTATTCATTAGAATGATTGTTATGGAAATGTTAAAGTAAATATTTTATTGCGAAAAACATTACAATACAAGTAAAAACCATTCCTCCGATCAAAACATATTTGTCAGAAGTGTTTCTTCTCTCTATCATGCCAATCAAACTATTAGATAAACCGAGAGAATTAGTTACGTTTAAAATTTTTTTTTTAAAATCTTTTAAGAAAACATTTTGAGTTTGAACATGCTTTAAGACATTTTCTCCGTGATCTATCATTCGATCTATTTCTAAATAAATTTTTATTAACTAAAATTTTCCTCTTTTTTATTTACCATTTTTAAAATTTGATAAACGGTTGTTATGTCTCAGTTCATTTTGAAATCCATCTAAATTAAATTGCACATGACTGGTATTATTTTTATCAGATGTTCTAAAATCTGACTTAAATAGTTCTTCTCTTCGCTTTTCTTCAACAAGTCTTTTGTCTCTTTTTTAATTAATTATTAGTTTAATTATATGATTTACTTTAATAAATTACTTTTTGTATTGGATCTGATTATAAGCCTGTTTGAAATGAGAAAAATCGTATTTTAATTGATCAATTTTGATTTTTGCATCATATCGTCTATTTACTGGTTCTTTTGATACAAATATGTCTAATTGATCACATGCAACAGAAATTTGATTAAAATTTGATGTAATTTTCGATTTAATATCTGCTTCTTCTTGATTAGTTGATAGTTCAAAACGAGTCAACAAATCAGTTAAACTAAGTAAATTAGCCTTAGTTTCTCGGTAAAGCTTATCCATCAAATATTATAAAACTCAACGTTTACAATATTTTATGAATATTTACTATTCAAAAAATGCATAATTTTAATTTATTATCGGATTATATTTATTTATGTAAATGAAAATTTACTTCATTTTCTAATTCATAATTCAAAAAAATATTATAAAAAAAAATTAACATATATTTGGGAAAATTTTGATTCTCGATGAAATTAGAAATATTGATATCAAATTTATGGTTAACCAAGGATATATTTAATAAAATAATACATATAATTTAAAAATATCGTGAATATGTATAAAAATTTAGTAAAAATTGTTCTAACATTTTTTTTTTAATTTTAATATAAACAAAAAGCTTTAACATTAAATATTTCCTATTTAATTGATTTTGAAAATTAATTATTTCTAGAATTTAAATTTTGAAATTTTTGAAAATTATATTACTCGAATTTTAACGAAGAACTAAAAAGATTAATCTATTTATAATAAATATCAATTTTCTTAAATTCAAAAATTCTGAAATATATCAAGATTTTTTAGGGTTTAAATTAATAAAAAATATTTAAATAATAAAAAGCTGTTAAATAATTGCTGTAAAAGCAATCTTTTTTTAAATTTGAATTTTAAAAAAGTATTTTTTTGATAATAGATTCTGAAAATTTGTAAATTAAAATCCAATATTACATAACTGATTTTAGTTTAATAAATAGTTATTAATTCAAAAGGACATTTTAACCAAGTATCAATGTAACACTTTTCATATAATACCTAAGAAAATACATTTATTTTATTGAAATAATGAAAACTAGAAGTTTTACATTCTCTAGTTAACAATATATTACGTAAGATTTGTTTTTATCCACTTTATTCTTGAATTAAATCAAAAAATCAGTTGGCATGTGAATTGAATAACAATTTAAAGCCATATAATTAAAAAAAATTTAATTCTTTTCGTACTTTTCTCAATCCTGTTGGCAAATCATAAGAAGCTCTAGAATTTTATTGTTTGAGCAGTTTTATTTTCTTGAAAACAAGAGTTCCTCGAATATGATGTCAATTTCATAAACAAAAATTACGCTTTTTAATAAGTAAATTGAATTCTTATGTTGATTACTTTTCAGGTTTTTTTTTGTTGTTTTAAAAAGTTTTCTAATTTTTTTTAACATTCAAAATAATCAAAATTTTGGTATAAAAATAGTTAATTTCAGTTTATATCAATTTTCAGTCGAAAGTTTTAAATAATAAAACTTTTTTAAATCATAAAAATGTTCAAAATAAAAGATGCAATCCTTTTAGTTTTTTTAATTGGCTCATCTGTAAGACTTGGTGATGCGTTTTCAGGTTCTTATTATTATTTTTATATTGAAGATTTAACAATTTTACTCTTTCAGAATGCACGGGAAGTAACATTGCTGATCCGAATATTTCAGGTGTAACCGATTGTCCTTCTTGGTTAGCCTATTTACAAACTACTGGTACTAATATTGAAAATTGGTGCAAAACAACAGGAATTACTAAATGTTGTTCTACTTGTAAAAGTAGGTTTTTTAAATATTTTTTTTTCTAATTTCAAATTAAACTTTTTTATATTTTAGATATTTTGGAAAATTGTGTTGACAGAGCTTATACTCCAGATTGTTTTCAAAAATTACAGCAAGGCTTATGCCAAAATCAATTAGCCGACCAAAATACTGTTCAAATTTATTGCAGAAAAACCTGTGGCTTTTGTTCTCTTACAGCTTCTTTGTCTTGTAACTTTTTATCACAAACTTGTGGCCAAGGAACATGTGTACCAGTTACTTATTTCTCGACAAATACCATAAGATGCTCCTGCCCTTCTAATTTAGCTGGAGCCTATTGCCAAAGGAGCAATCCTTGTCTCACAACGCCTTGTATGAATGGTGGTACATGTTCAGCTACAAATGATGCAGATGTTCCCTACACTTGTGCATGTCCTTTAGGTTATAGTGGAATAAACTGCCAAAACTTCCAATCTCTTGGCTGTTCTTCTAGTCCATGTCAAAATAATGGGTTATGTAATTCTTTGCCTAATGGACAATTTACATGCATTTGTTTACGTGAGCTGATTTTTCTAAATTTTTTAACAATTCAGTGATTGTGATAAATAATTTTTTAGCCAATTTCACTGGGACAAGGTGTGAATTTTCAAATGCCTGTGCAAGCAATCCATGCCAAAATGGAGGAACATGTACGAATTCAGGAATCGGTTACGCATGCTCGTGTCCCGTAAATTTCAGTGGTGCGAATTGTCAATTTTCGAATGCATGTAATAGTAATCCATGTTTGAATGGTGGATTTTGTTCTTCAAATTCATTTGGTCAATTAGTTTGTACATGCCAATCGGGATTTACAGGACAATTTTGTCAGAACTCTTTATCGTGTGGAACAGGGGGTTTATGTCAAAATGGTGGAAGCTGCGTATTACAAGGAGGAAGTTATAACTGCTTATGTCCAGCAAATGTTTATGGTAGAAATTGTGAATATTTAGTAACTACTCAAACTTGTGCATTAGGAGACAGAAATCCAAATTATTGTTCTGTTTGGAGTGCTTTTAATTTTTGTAGATGGATTTATAGCTATAATCTAGTGCCTGTTCCAATTTACTGTCCAACGTCTTGTGGTTTATGCTTAGGTGTTAGCTCTTGTATAGATTCTCAACCGAATTGTGCATTTTGGTCAAATCTTGGATTATGTGGAATTATAAACAATCGTGATGCGAACTTATGTAAGAGATCATGTGGCTTATGTGGAAATTTGACAAAGAAAAAGTGATAATTCAATTTTTGAAAATAATGATAAAAAATTTATAGAAAAATTTTGCTAATATTGTTAGGCAGCCGATTAAATATTTTAAGTGATATTTAGTTACTTTATATTATTTTATATAGAATTTTAATAAAAATATTTTATAAAAAGTTTTTCTTACTAATTAATTATTTTTTAAGTTCCATGATTGATTAAAAAAGTTGAGTTTAAATAATTTAAACATTTATATGAAATTTTTTAATATCAGGTTATGTTTCAAAATAAAATGGATCATAATCGAAACTGATAGTCTAATAAATTGAAATATTATTTCTACCATAAATATTATTTTTATGGGAGGAATTGTTTATAAATGGTTTTCTAAATCTGTGCTGTATAAAATTATTTATTCACAAGTATGAAAATTATCTGATATACCTTAATTTATTTTTAAATTAAAAAAAAATTCTTTGTTTCCTTTTAAATGTTTAGAATTTTTTTATCTCGAATAAAAACTTTAAAAAATAGCCTTAAGTTAACCTAAAAACACAGATTCACGCCAAAAGTTACAAATTAACTAAGACACGAATCTTTTTAAAAATTCAAAATTTAGTCAACTTTCTTGCAAATTTCAACCGATAATATATTATTTAAATTCTGCATAAATAATATTTTTTGTATTGCTTTATTTTCATTTAATGAAATAATTTTTTAACAAGAACTGTTTCCCTAAACAATGAATCCAAGTTTGAATGATTCAGACCAAATAGATTACAATCTTTACCCAGCACTTGTTCAAGTATTTGCTATAATATTACTCGGTTATCTTGCTGGAAATTTTCAAATTTTATCAAAAGAACAAATTCTCGGATTAAATAAATTCGTAAGCACTTTCTCGTTACCATGTTTGATATTTAAGAATTTAGCTATAGTAAACTTCAAAACGGTAAATTGGCTATTTTTAACGAGCGTTTTTATATCCAAATTATTTATTTTTTTGCTAGCGTTTTTGATAACGCTCTTCGCTTTGAGACCGATTAATATTGGAATGGCGGCCGTCTTTGGAATCTTTGTTTCACAGTCAAACGATTTTGCATTAGGTTATCCAATTTTGAAGGCTATATACCTGCAAAATCATCCAGAATATCTAGATTATATCTATCTCTTAGCTCCTATTAGTCTCGTCATAATTAATCCAATCGCTTTTTTTTTAATGGAAGCAAATGAAATTTTACATTTTCAATTGAAAAAAAAAAATTCTCGATCTGATACAGACTCAATAGATAGTACAGATACTGAGAATCAAGAAGAAAACAACTTAGATAGAACAAGAATTGTGTTTTTATCAAAAAGTAAAAATGAATTTTCCAAGTTTAGTTTGGTGAAATCTACACTTTGGGCAACTTTTTCCAATCCTATTGTATTCATGACATTAATCGGTTTGGTGTCAAATGTTGTTTTACGCCAACACATACCACATTTAATAGAGCCAATATTGACATCAATAGCTAATACTTTTTCAGCTTTAGCGCTATTTTACTTAGGATATACAATGGTTGGAAGAATAAAAAATCTCTCTTTTTCAAGTGTTGTAATTATATTAATTTTGGTATTGACTAAAAGTCTTTTATATCCTTTAATTAATCGTGAACTAATAATTCATTTAAATGAATTAATAGATTTTACTCAACCTAATAATTCAGACATTGATTCTCTTAGTAGTTTTAGTTTTTTATATGGGACATTCCCTACAGCACCATCGTTATTTGTATTTATATCAAAGTACAAAGCATTAAGTGATAATTTAATTTCAGCTGCAGTAGTAATGGGAACAATAGGAAGTGCACCTCTTATGATGATATCTGGTAAAATGATCTCTTTAAAATACAATGACTCTACAGTATCGAATTTTGAGGATATAGAATGCAAAACAGCTTATGGATTCAGCTTTTTAACTTGGTTTTGTTGCCTTTGGGTTTTATATGTATTTTTTGCATCTGGAAGAATTTTTAAGAAGCCTTACATTTTTACATTTTATTTAATAATATGCCAAATGTTACTTTCTGTCACTCATGTATTTTGGTCAAATATAGCAACAAATATATTCGATTTAGATCCAATTTATATTCTAATTCATATGGGATTTGAAATTTTTTTAGAATTTACTACAAGATGTCTGCCATTATCCATAATATTTAGTCTAATAACAATAAGTGGGTTAGACAAGATAAATAAAAGCGGACTTTTTAAGATATTGGTTAAAATATCTAGTAATGAATTATTACTTTATTGTATTGGTTTTTTTTTACCACTTTTAGCTACAATTATAAGCTTATTAATTGGTCAAATTCCAGAAAAACCAACTATGATTATTAAATTACACAAATCTCAAATTATTTTATCAAATATTGTATTGTTTTTCATCATAATATTAGTTTTTTATTCGCTTTTAGTTTTTGTAAGAACAAAAAATGAAAATAAAAATACGTACAGCTTATTAACTCAAAGCAATAATCTGACAAATAATTTACATTCTTCAAATATAAGCTCAACAGATGAAATTGATTTTGTAAGAGAAGAAGAATCAACGTTAACTATTGAACAAAATTTTATAAATGATGATTGTACATTTTTTTATTATATTTTCTTAGTTTAAATTTAAATTTTAAGATTTTAAATTGTTAAATGAAGATAATCAGATAATGCATCATTTATCATTGGTTATTATATTGACATTTAATTCATTAATGGTAAATATTTTATCAATCATTAAAATTGTAAACTGATCAAAAATTTACTTTGATCACAAATTCCGATTTTATTCCTATTTGAAAACGTTAAAAAATTTACTTTTAGACTTTATTTTTTCAACTTTGGCTCCTTTATGATGAAAAAAAAAGTGGAATTTTTTATGAACTAAAATTAATTCAAACAACTCTTTTGTTTGGACAAGTAATCCTTAGCCGTACTAATATTTTATTTTTTTTAACAATTGATTGAAGGGTTTTTTTACATTTGTTTCGTTTGGTATTGATAGCCATTACATACTTGCTCCGATTGCATTCAAGTATTTTTAGCTTTTAAATTAAATTAATTTCTAATTTTTGAATTAAGAATAAAAGAGTTTTTTGGTTATGTTGAACCATTCAAATTGCCTGAAAATGACCAGATACCTCAAGATACTATTGATTTCTGTAAAAAATTTGAACAATTATATCAAGCAAAATGTAGCATCAAAATTTTAAGAAACATAAAATTTCATCACAGACATTATTTAAATGTTTTTAGAGGAAGTGATCTAATTGACTGGTTAATACGAAAAAAAATTGCTAATTCGCGTAATGACGCAGAAATACTTGGTAAAAAGTTAATAGAAGGACGGATAATAAGTCATATAACACATAATCGTAGTTTTTATGACGGATATCATCTTTACAAATTTAATATTTTCTAAAGACCATGACAAATAATATCGTAATGTAATTAATTAAATTTTTTTAAAATGCTGAAAGATTATGATTATTTATGAATAATCTTGTTTGTTTTATTTTTACTAATAAATTAATTTATTTTGTTAAAATAAAAAATTAAATTTAAATATATTTTTATTATGATATTATTTGAAAATTAGAAATATTTATGTTGTTACTTTCTATAAATCCTTAATATTAAAAAAATTCTAATCAAATTTTATTTTATTTATATATTTTTTAAAAATATGTTTTATGGAATCCCCCTATGTTGGTCTGAATCGCTTTCGTTTAAATTTATCTAATACAAAAATTAAAATTAATAAATAAGTTTCTAAATGAATTTTTTTATAAAAATCAATATTCAGTTTCAGTATTCATATTAATTTAAGATATTATAGATATTACAGTAATAATGTATAAAAAATTAAAATTACGACTCTATTTAAGATATTTATAAGGTTAATGTTACAAGAGGAATTATAATTAAACATTTTACTTCATATTCATGAAAATTATTCATGAAAGATAATAATTTTATTAATTTAAAAGTTTATAAACTGTCTTATAAAATAAATTAAATCTGATTATTCTTTTATTTTATTTGTCGCTTTTTTTAAGATCGGGATTTTCCGAACACCAAATATTTTCTTGATTGGGAAGAGATGAAGGCTGTGGTAATCTATATTTTGCCATGTCGTTTTCTATATCAAAATAACTATATATATTATACGAATAATATTCTGTTGCCTTATATTCTTTATCGCTTGTAGACTTGTTTATTAATTTTTCAGAGTTTTGGCTTGATAAATTTTGAGTTAATTTTCGTGATGAATTCACTAAAAGATTCTGATGGATTTTGATACCCTAGAAAAATGGTTTTTAAATTAGAATAAAAAGAATTTTTGTTATACTTTTGTTAATAATTGTCTCTTCATCTTGATAGATAAAAATAAAATTTTTAGCAAGCTTTTTTAAATTTAATATATTAAATATGAAGCTTTTTAACTGTAAGCTTTTATAAATACAAATAGCGATATTCAATTTTGTAGATTATAATTTTGTCTTATTAAAAACATAAAAAAAATTAACAAAAGTTCAATAAAAAAATCAAATTTAAATAAAATTCAGAAAATAATCATTGAAAAAATTTAATTAAAAAAAAATTTTTTTTTGGTTTCTTGGTTAAGAAGTCAATTTAATAGAAGGATTTTTCATCTATACCTAATAAATCTATCAAATCAATAAAAATAAAGATTTAAAAGTTTTCATTTCATGATCTTCATTCTTGTAATTTTATCTTTTAGTTCAATCAGAAATCGAATCTGAAATGTTATTTATCTTCTGTTCGAATAAATTGTCAACAACAAAACGCATAATTAAAATACTGTATGAATATTTATTTTGAAAAGATTATTGATTATAAAACTGATAGAAAAAAAATTTTAATTTTATACATAAAAATTCAAAATCATTTTAGATAAAACAGATTACAAAACAACTATTAAGACTTGATAAACAATTCTTCAAAAAAAGTAGCTAAGTTGTCAAGACTGTAAAATTTTTTTCTAAAAATAAATAAAATTGCAATATTTATCAACTTTTCAGTAATTTTTAATTTACATTTAATTAGAACAATCAATTTTTAATATAAAGGTGAAAATAATTCGAAAACATTAGTAACAATAAATTGATAATTTTAAATTTCGGTTTCTTCATAAATTTTTTCATTTTCATTCAAATTTGGAGCATAATTTATTTGATTTTTATCTAGCTGATTAGGCACCACAGTACTGGATGATTCATTATTAGTTGGATTCAAATTAGGATTACTTGACGATTTGTCCGATGAAGATGAGGATGATTTTAGCAATAAAGATTGCTCTGAATTTGTCGATGTTTGTCCATGATCTAGTAGGTTTTTTTTTAAACCCTGTTGAAGTATAATTAATTGATTCTTCTTTACATTCATATGTTGTTTAAAACGGTTTGTTCCGCACTGTTCGTTTTCATTCGGTTTTCTTAAATTGTCAAATGTTACGTCTTCAAAATCTTTAAGATCATTTAAATCAAGATCTTCTTCATCCAATGAAGTTGTTGAACTGTTTGGTACATGATTACCACAAACATTTGTTTTAGTCGGTTTTCGCTTAATCCTTTTATACGTTTGATAATTAATATCACAATCGCTTTGTTCAACCACTTCTTCAGCAAGCAAAAATGATCCACTATCGGACTGTAATTCTTTTGAATACTCGAATGTTCGTTTTGGTTTAGTTGGTGGAATAACAGGCGGAGGTGGTGGAGGTGGTGGTGGCAATTGAATTTGTCCGGTGATAAAGTTATTGACTCTTCTTGGTGCTGGTAATGGAGGAGTCGATCTATGAATTGTCGAATATTGTAAATAATTGCTACTATACTGTCTTTGATGCTGTGGATTTCCCATTTTTGGTTTTAGAGTTGCATACAAAGGAACTGTTGGATCATCTCTACGAACTATTGGTGAATAGGAGTTTTGTGGCCTATATGGAGATGCATAATTTACTTGATGTGAATCATCACAATTAAATCTTAAGTCATCATAATAGCTGTCCATATTTTGCTGCGGTAGCAAATGATACTTCGGATTTTGACTTGAAGTATCAATAGCGATGTGATTTGTTGGATAAGTTGAGCCTGTTGTAGCCGAAGTAGTGGTTAGCAATGAATGATTTGCATAGATTTCATTGATATTTGGATAAGCCATGCGAATACTATTCGATATTTTATTGCTTGAGAGTAATGTGGCCGAGCTATCGTTAGTTAAATGGGAATAATTTTGTTGTACTATATTAGAGCAATGGGCATCCAAAACATCCGAGTTGGCAATTAAATTAGCCATTTCTTTTTCCTTGTTTTGACCATTTGATTTGTAAATTAATTTTTTATTTATTCTTTTTTTACTTTTTGAACAACAACACTTCCAAATAGTGAAAATGGTAACAGCTATAATAATTACGACCAAAAATGTCATGATGATAAATGATATAAAAAAGGTTGAATTGGACACGGAGCCACCATCCCTAATTTCATTTAATCTCAAATAAGCAAACATTTTGTTCAAGTGAGAAATAAAAAATTCCGTAGCTGAAATTAGTCCTAGATTTTTTCGACTGACTTGTTTAAGATTAAAACCTATGATTTTTCTATTATTTGATCCCTTGATTTCTGCTGTACATGTATACATTCCAAAGTCGTTCAATTGCAAATTTTTAATTCTAAGTTCGCTCGTTTTATTTGTGAATGAGTACATATTAACGTTTCTCGGATTTGGAATAAGACGTACCTCGTTTACATAGTATTTTTCATCAATATTTTGTAAACCTTTCCCAATTGGTTTTTGTCCATAACTCCAGTAAACTTCGGGCTCAGGATCTCCATAAACATCACATATTAGTAAAGCATCATCGCCAATTTCATAGTTAGCTTCGTTTATATGGTCTCTAAATTGGATTTGAATATCGCACATGAACGAGTCAGGATTTATTTCTAAAAAGTTTTGTCTCGACTTGAGCGAGTTTGGTTGATCACATTTTAAAAATTGTTGCACAGCTGAAGAAACTGTAATTTTAGGCAAATAACTATTTTGGTTTTTTGAAATAAGATTTGGTGCCTCATACATTTGTTGCTGATATTCGATATTTTTTATATAATCAAGAAGCCATCTGAGGTTACAATCACAGTTAAATGGATTTTCATGTATGTAAAACAGTCTTAAATTTAGTTTTTTAAAATTGTTATAATCCAAAGTTCTCAAATGATTTCCAATTAATGAAAGTGAATCTAATTGTCTCATATTTGTGAAAGTGTTTGGTTCAATTGAACGAATTTTACAGTAATTAAGCTCAATTGTTTTTATGTTTGTTTGAATTCTCTCAAAAGATTCACGATTAAGATTCATTATTGGATTTTCATTTAGCCTTAAAGTCTCCAAGTATTGCAAACGTTTGTTTTCGAATATGTCGTGTGGTACTGCCTGGAAAAAATTGTGTGAAAGATCTAATTCTAACAAGTCAATTTCAAAATAACTAAAAACATAGCTTTTTAAATTTGTGAGTTTATTAAAGCTTAGATCAATTCTTTGCAAATATCTCAAGTCTTTAAATGAGTATTCGCCCATCTCGCTAATCTTAGAATTCCTCCATATAATAGTTCTAATAATATTTGGGTTAATTGAGAGTGATTCCCATGGAGTTCGCCAGTTTGCCTCGATTCCTACTCTTAAACTAAGACTGTGAATGGTACTTGTTTGTGTAGATTCGCTGTTTAATAAAACCCCAGGCTCTTGACCAATTACTAATCCATTAGTGAGTGTACAATTTAAAATGAGACTTTCACCGTCAAAATCTTTGTATTCACATTGTAGACGGGCATTAAGTTGATTAATGATTTGTGTCGGTGATTGACAAAATATTGTGCTTATTAAATAAATGAGGATAATATTTTGGTATATCATTTTGGTTCTTTATTGAGTCATATAGTTACATTCTGTTCATCTAAATCAACTAAATAAGACTTAAAAGCGATTAATGAATGAATGGGGAAAATTTATAAATTAAACATATTTGTGCATTAGATGCGGATTTATGATTAAAGAACAGAAAATTAAATATTCAATTCTAACGAATAAATACAAAATGGAAGAACTTACAAAGATTTGAATTAACAACGAATATTTAATTAGTTAGTTTTTCAATCAATCGAATCGATTTTTTTATTTACTTATATTGGATTCTAATGTTTAGAACATTCGTGCATTTTTAAGCGTTACAGCTAATCAATATTCGTTAAGACATTTGATTATTAATTTGCCCCGTCCACTTATTATCATACAGCATAAATATTAATAATTATTATAATGATATATCAAAATTATATTTGTATACTAATCTTTAAAGATTTAACATTTTGTATTGACCATTAAACCTAAAGGAAAAAAAACAACTTTTTCAAAAATAACCTAACTCATACTTGGATACCAATTTGTGAGATTTTAATAACTCAAGTAGTAAATTAAGTTCTAACTACAAAATAACAAATTCAAACTGTTTTTTTAGAATTGTAAAAGCTTTAAATCTAAAAATAAAAAATTGATACAAAAATTTACTATACAGCTCTATTTTTTCAAACTAATATTAAAAATAATTCAAAAAACTTCAACAAAAAAATCTTTAAATATTCAATTAACAAATATCTTATTTAAAAAAACACTTCATTTAATTTTCTAGATACTTAACTTATAAGTTTAAATTACATTTGAATACAAAGAAATACATGTTTTTAAATAGAAAATTATAAATTCATTTTTACGTAAAAAAAATTGTATTTTGATACAATAATCGAAAAAAATTTAAAGCCAACTTTACTAGAAACAACTTAATTAGAAAGATTTAAATTAAAAATTTCTTATTTATTCAAGCACTCAAAAATTGGTAAGAAGCAAAATAAATAAAATTTTTAAATATGGAATTTCATTATTTTTCTAATTCTTTACTATTAAATGCCAAGTAATGCTGCAAGAAAAGAGAATCCAATTTTATTTTGTTTAACAAAGACTGATTCGATTATTTATCGAGCAATCAGTCGAAAAAGCCGACTAATTTGCCGACCTACAGAATTGACCTAAATTATCAATTAAGTTTAAACTAAAATCTAACTGTTAATTAACTGTCCTAGTTTTTTTTTTTTAATTTTGATAAAAAATGTCAAGTATTTTAATTGAATTTACTCGTTTATCTTAAGTCCTATTACAAATAATAAATTCAGATTCATAAGTTTCAATGCCCAAATACAATAAATAGTATTAAAATGATTAAGCTTCATTTTAAAAAAGTGATTTTGATATAAATTTGATCTATTCAGGGGATTAGATATTTGCTGGTAAGGAATTATCAAAAGATATTCGTTTGAATCCAATTTATTATTTAAATATTTATCATCGGATATTTATGCACGCTCGCGCATAGATAAAAATAACGGTTTATTTGAGTATTTATTATTTATTTATATAAAATAAAATAAATTATTTGAATGAATTTTTTTAATTAAAATCGGGAAAAAACATTAATATCAACCGCTTTAAAAAAAATACTTGTTCTAATTTTTAGAATTTAATACAAAATTTTATTTTTGATAAATTGATAAATCGTGTAATTTATTAAAATTTTTATATTCTTTTAATTTAAAATTAGTTAATGCACCCACCGATCGATTGGTAAAATATTAGAATAAAAGAAAACGAAACTCAAACTTAGTCCTTAAATGAATACCTGAAAGCAGACGGAAGGTAGGATGACCAAGAGTAACCTGGAGCTCAAGAATAATGAAAGAAATTGATGAAATGCAGAAAGAAAATGTTTAAGGAAAAAGATTTACTTGAGTGGAATTCGAATATAATGACTGTATGGTAAAAAAGGAAGAAATACGGAAAAAAATTGAAATAACTATTCTCAAAAGTTTGATTTCTTTGTCAAATTAATTTCTACAAATTTTATAAGTTTGAAGCTAGTTTTTTTAGATAATTTTCTTAAAAATGTTAAAATCATTGAAATAAAATATAAATTCATCAGTTGTTATTTTTTTGCGTCATATTGATTTTTATGTAAAAAGAATAGATAATAGATCTTTAAAAAATTAAAATGATAATTTGAATTATTTCAGAAATAAATTCTTGCGTAGAAAAATATTTTATAAATAAAGCTTCATTGAAGCGGCCCTTAAAAATATTATAATTTTGATTATTTTAAAAATCCATTTGAATTTTTTAATATTTTTTTGAAATTACTAAAATAAAATTTTAAATTAACATTTTTAATAATTGAAATCATAGTTTAAATATATTGTAGATTTATTATGTTTAAATGCTTCATTTGTTTTTATTTAAAAGACTAAAGACTATTTTTAGTTTTTTACGATAATATTTTTTATTAAAATTTTTTGTTTTAATAGTGATTTTTGATCAATTTTCATAATGAAAAACATTTATGGGAAAATTGTATATACTATTCAACTTTTTATTTCAATTTTGACAATAATTTCGATTCAAGTTTTTTATTTTCAATTTAAACGATTTGTGCCCAATAATTTTGAGACAAATAACTTGTATGTAAAATTACTTGAATTTTTTATAATATGCTTATCATTCCCAATGTGTTTAATCGGGATTATTGGCTTTTTTCGAACAAATTTATTTTCAAGTACAAATCGTCTTCAAGGATCAATTCTTTTAGCACCCTTTATTGTTTTCAGATTTAGAACAAAAGGAGATCGACCTGAAATAATTCATAATTATGTTTTCAAAAATATATATACTTGTTTAAATATTGGTTTTGATAAGTTTCGAATTGAAATAATTACTGAAAAACCTCTTAATATGCCATTAAATCCATATATACGAGAAATTGTTGGAGTCTCTAAAAACTATGGTAATTCCATTGGCACAAATTTAAATGATATTTTTGACGACTCGTCATGGATTTTATTGATGAATGAGGATAACATTCTTACCGAAAATGTTTTATTTGAAATTTTAAATTTTTCATTAATAAATTGTAATCATATTGCTATTGGAACAGCTACTACCAATCTTATAGAACCAAAATTTGCAAATATGAACATATTTTACAAAATAGGAAGCAATCTATTATTCAGAAGCAATTATTCAAAACTTCTTAATTTACTGAGCCCCGAATATGTATTTATTTTGTGTAAAAAGAATATTTTTCATCAAATATTACTAAAAGAAAAAGAAAAAATTACTGCAAATTTAGTTGACAATTTAATTTTTATAAATTTGTTAGAAAATTCGGACCATCAAATCAATTGGATTACGGAGAAAATGATAAGTAAAAAATTTACTCCAAATAATATTATTTATTTCAACAATTTTTGTTTCAAACAAAACAGATTAAAAAACAAATTAATACGCAATGTTTTTAATGTATTTTCATTTGCTTTCAAATTTTCCTTCTTTACTTTTTTTTTTTTTGACCACTTTGAAATAATTACCAACTTTATAGCAAGTTCGAATGGTTTTCTGTACTTAATAGGTGGTTATTCCTCATTCTGTCAAATAACAGCTAGTCAATTTAAAAAAAATGTCTATTTTATATTTTATTTAACTTTTTTACCTTTTGTACAAATTTGGAATGTTTATTCGCTCGTATATGAAGCTTTTAAATATCTCAAGTTTTCAAAACTAAAACATCATAAAATACAATATATATAAAATTTTTAATTTTTTTAAAATAAAATTAAAAAAAAAAACATCTAATTTAAATATTTTATTTCACTCTTAATTTTTAAGTTGAGATTAAAAATTCAGTTACTACAATAACTAAACAAAAATATATTTGTCATTTGCTCGTTCTTTCAAACAATTAATTTTACATTTAATAATTTATTTATTAGTCATTATTATTTAACAATAACATGAGCTATTAGCATTATCTGATGAATTTGAATGATCAACAGACTGAACTTTTGCACGATGAATTTGATTAGGTACATAAAAAGGTCTGGAGTTTTTAAGTTTTAGAGCAAGTGTCATAAAAATTGCTTCTACGTGATCAGAACGCGAATCATCTTTAGCAGAAGTTTCAAATAACGGCATTTGGTGCATATCTGCAAATGTCTGAGCCATGTTTGTGCTTACTTTTGGTTCCATTAAATCACATTTATTTCCAACTAAAATTCTTGGAATGTCAAGCGACATTTGGCTATTGGAACAAAAACGATTGTATTCATCAATCCAGTGAGTAAGATTTTCAAATGAAGAAATGTTAGTTACATCATAAACAAATAAGACCGCGTGTACATTTCGGTAATAATGAGAAATCATTGATTTTCGGAATCGTTCTTGACCGGCTATTGATAAGAAATAAAATTAAAATTAATTAAAATTTATTTAACTACCAGTATCCCAAATTTGTAATTTGATAATCTCATCATCAATTTGAATAGTTTTTTCTCTAAAATCAACTCCTATAGTTGCTTCACTTCGTTCAAGAAACTTACCACCGCAAAATCTAAAAGTTAAACAAGTTTTACCAACATTCGAATCGCCAATAACTATAATCTTGAAAATTCTTTTTGGGTTCTGGATTACTAATGATTGAATTGAACTTTCAATACCCTGAATAGCATGATCATCTTTTGACGAATCCTCTGGGGAAAAAGAAGAGTCTTTAGTATTATTTTTTTCAAAATCGACTTGCATTATAATTTTATTAAAAATATTATTATTTCTATTAAAATTTAAAGATGTTAAAATTTCATTATCATAATATTTTTATAATTTTACACAAATTTTTAATTCCATTTGTTCACTCTTAGGAATTAATTGAAAATGGTAGCATATTTTAAGTAAATTATGAAATTTATTAATTAAAAGATTAATTTTTAAAAAGAAAATAAACTCTGATTTAGAAATAAAATAATGATGACTAAAATTATTTGTCCTAATTTTTGATATAGTTTTATTAAAAATTTTCAATTAAATTTTTCGTTTAATAATAAAATCTTTATTATTGCTATATTAATATTGCCATTTTTGAAAGGTTTTTAAATCGGAAACTTTTTAACTTCAGTCTTTAAAAAAGTTTCTATTCTTATGATTGGAAATAAATATTTAAATCTTATTATTTATTTAAATATGATACAATAATTTTTTTAATATGAAAATTTTATTAGAACATAATAAAAATATTAATTTATTAAGACAAAAAAATTTGAATTAAAATTGATAAATATTTAAAACTGTTGCTAGGAAACTTTGTTAAAGGTCATTTTTATTTTAGTGTTGAATATTTTTTCCAGTGTTTGATCAGACAAGAAAAAAAATTAATAAACAAAAAATAAAACCAAAAATATATAATTTTTATGATTCAATTAATTTAAAATGGTGAAAAAATTGGACGATTTAATTGAATTTGGTCAAATAGATGATGAAAAGCTTGAAGATTTCTGTATCATTTTACAGCAAATAAAACTTGAAGAGGATGTAGATCCTAAAAAGTTGTCAAAAAGTTTTTTAATACTTCGTGAAGTTGCTCTTAAAGTTTATGAAGAAAATAAAGTTTCCCTAGAACTTTTTCAAAAAGAGAATGAAGAAGCTTCAAAGCGAGGTAATTCATGAATATCAGATTGATGATTTTATTTAAGTTTTCTAATTTTTTCAAGAACTTGACTTAAAGGAACAAATTGAATTCGCTGAAAGACAACTAGAGAAATATCAACTTGATCCTAATCTATCAGGAACCAGAGAAGTTTTTGATTTCGAAAAATTAGAAAAAAAGGCCGAAGATTTAAGAGACGAATTGAAAGAAGCTACAGACAAACTGTTTCATGAAAAGACCGAAAAAGAAAAAGTAAATTAATTTAAATTTTGATTAAATTTAAATTTTATTTCTTAAGCTTAAAACCAAAATTGCTGAACTGGAGAAAAAAATATCAAATTTGAACAGAGAGGTTAATAAACAATCTTCTTAAAATACTTAAACTTAAAAATATAATATTAAGAATGAAAGATACAGAGAAGATATCAGTGATTTGCGTAAAACCAGAGAGCAGTTCATTGAGAAAAAATTTCGACCTGAAGATGATAAGACAAAGCAAAAAATTCGAGAATTAAATTCTTACTTAAACGAAAAAGATAAAGAAATCGATGACTTAAACGAAGAAATTCAAAAACTAACTAACTTGTTAGATAATAATAAAACATCTATGCAAGAAATAGAAATTGAGTCATTTAAAAATAGAGAGGAAATAAGAAAACTACGGGTGAGTAAATTTTTAAATTTAAAAGATTGATAATAGCTTTTTTTAGATGCTACAACAACATAGTGATGATCAAATTAATGAAATGAATAAAGAAAACGAAATACTCAAATCTCGTATCGCAAATTATGAACATTGGATAAAGAAAAACTCAAATCAAGAATCAGCAATTATGGTCAAGGTAGACGAGGCGATTTCAGAATATAAAAATATAATTGACGACAGGACAAAAGAAATCGATCGTCTTAATGACATTATTACTCATCTTAGAGAAAATCTAGCTCGACAAAACATTGATTCTGATAAGGCATCAGTTTCGGCTTTACAGAAAGTATTCATATCAATCTAGTTATATAAATCAATTAATATATTTATATAGATTATAAAAGCCAAAGATAATGAAATTGATATATTAAAGAAACAAATTCAAGAATCAACCGAAGAAATGGACAAAAGTAGAAGTCAAATTGCAGCATTAAATCAAGCTATGAACGAAAGTAATTTCAAATTATAATTTGACTTTTTTTAAGTATATCTTTAAGATGCCAAAATGTACTCAAAAAGTGCTTATTACAACATCAATAAGCAGGCTGAACAAAAAATATTTCATTTAGAGGAGATGCTTAAGGAAATGAATACAAGATTAAAGGAAAATGAAAATCAGTTGATTAATAAAGAAACTGAACTTCTAGAAGCACTAAATAAAATAAGAGACTATGAGTCAGGAGATTACCAATTGCAGCAAGCTGTTAATGAAATTAAATCGCTAAAAACTCAGATTAAAATACGTGATCGAGATTTGGATAAAAGATTAAGTCAGTTGAATAAAATGGACGAGACTTTGAATTCGATTTTGGAAGAAAATGATATGCTTAGGGCAAAATTAAATATGGAACCAAGAGAAAAAATTGATATCGAAGAGCTAAAAGATCTCAAGTTTAATCGTGACCAGGAAAATAGAGCTGAAATATTTATGTTACAGCGTGAAAATGAGAAACTGTATGATGAGCAACTTAAATTAAGAAAAAAAATGCGTCTTTTGGCAAAACAAGTTCGTTCAACTGGTATTTTAGAAGATATTTTTAACGATGAGGAAATAAATGAAAGTAAGCGTAAAGATTCACATCAGTCTGATAAAAATATTTCAAAAAATGATAACAGTTCAAAAGAAATGAATAATTTAATAAAAAGAAATGAAATTCAACTGCAGCATTTACTTGAATTACAGCAAGAAAATGACATGTTAAAAAAAAGCTTTGAAGAGTTAAATAATGAGATTAAAAATATTGGATCAACCAAAAATAAGAATAAAGAATTTTTAATAAAATGTCCAACTTTAGAAAAACTTTTGAGCGAAATGGAAGCAAATCGAGCAATCAGATCAAATATTAGATCAAATGATTTTTTGAATAAAATTTTAGCTGATTCAAATACGGATTCGATTGCTCTTGCTCTCAAAAGTGAAATAGACTTTTTGCAAGGACGGAACGAAGAATTGAGAAGTGAAATAGTAGCTACAAAATCGGAGCTTAAAAACACTTTGACGTCTTTGATGAAATCACAGGAAGAAAATGATAAATTACGAGGTGAAGTTAAAATAATGAATTCTGATTCAGCCGCCAAAGAAATCTTTCAACCATTTAAGCTTCCTTCTGGAATGGCGCCGTCGAGTCAAGATATCATTTCAGCTTTAAACGAATATTTAATTGATACATTACAAGTAGTTTTGATATAAAAAATTGCCTATACTTGGATTAATTTTTTTCTCAAGGAATTAGAAGAAAATCAAAAGATAAGTTATAAAGCAGAAAAAGAATTGGAAAGCTTAAGGCGAAAGTTATCAGTAGCAAGACATCAAATAAGTTTGATTTATAAAGATTACATTGAACAAAACAGGCAAACAAAAATCGAAAAGGAAAATTTTTTAAAAACGATCAAAAACTTAAATGACACTGTAGCTGTTGATTCCATTAAACTTCAAGAATATGATGTGAGTACAATTATTAAATTATTTCAAAATAAAATATATTAATCTAATTTTTTAATTTTATTCTAATTAGAGACTTCTTGAAACTCTTCAAAAAGAAGAGCCTGATATTCGAAAACGAATTGCTGAAAATTCACGTCAGATGTATGTCATTCGTTCAAATGAAAAAACTTTTCAACGAAAATGTGCGGCTTTAGAAGAATTAAATTCGTCAATACTTAAAGAGAATAAAAAATTGAAAGTCGATTTAGTTGAAGCTGAAATTGCGGTTCAAAATCGACTAGGCTACCTAGAACGATATAAGGATTTAGCAAATTTTAAGATTTCTAGTTTGCAGTCTCAATTAGAAGAGTGTGTACCAAATTCTAAGCTTGACAAAGTAAATAAAGAGTACAATCAAGTTGTTGAAAATTACCGGCAAATTTTAGATAAGCAAGATCGTAACGAGCAGCTAAGTGTTTCGTTGCAACAAACTGAAGAGTTAAATAAAAAATATTCAAGTCAGATTGAATTTTTAAAGCAAGAACTTGAAAGTGCCAAAGAAAAAGCTAATACTATGGAAGAAACATTAGAGAGAATGAAAAACTTACAAATACCTGGAACATCTTATAAAATGACTGAAAATGATTCGTCACTGATATCTTTGGCTAAGCGCTTAACTGCTTTAGAAATGAAAGAATTAAATGAGCGTCAAAAAGCAGACCATGCTCAGCGAATGTATGACCAACAGAGAGTTTTATTAAGAGATATCGAAAATAGAAATATTGAATTAGAATACAATTTTTCTCAATTATCTAAAAAGTATTTACAGATAGAAAAAAGTGAGCAGCAATTAAGAGAAAAGTTATCTGAATATATTCCAAAAATGATAAATGACCAAGACAAAGCAAGAATTAAAGATCTAGAAAAACAAGAAACTATGCTTAAACTTGAAATTTCAAGACTTCGAGAGCTTACCGAAATTACTCTTTATCAAGCTGCGTCAACAAAGTTCATAAATGATATTAGCAAGGTTCAGGGTGAAAATCTTGAGCTAATCGATATTCAATCAATAAACGACGATTCAAGTAATATAGGAAAGCTTCATCGGCAATTGATTTTGATGCAAATATCCGAGGCTACAGCATTACGTAAATTGCAATATGCAGAATCAAAATGTAAGAAATTAGAGGCTCAATTAGTACGTACTGAACAAAAATATGATAGAGATAATTATGAGTTTTTTACGTGTAAAAAAGAATATATTTCCAAAATATTTTATTTGAGATCAACTGTGCAGGATTTAAGGCACAAATATGCCGGTTCGATTCCTTTAAAGCAACAAGAAAAGTTTAATCAGGCCAAAAATAAACTAATTGATATTAAAAAAGAAATAAATGAAAAGTTAAATAAAACAAATGAAGAAAAGCATGAAATCAGTGATCTTATAGCCGAATATCAGGCTCGTTTGAAAGAAATTGATCTTTTAAAGAAGTCTGCAGAAATTGGAAAAGATGGAAGTGTTAGATTTAATGAAAAATTCCTTGATTCTTTTAAGCGAATTGAAAATATTAAAATGATGAATCTAAAATTAGAACGTGCAAACCAAAGGTATAAAGATGAGGTATGTTTTAATTATATATAATATAGGATAAAATATGCTGTAATGTAAAAACTGTATTTAGATAAAGTTCCTAGAAGAAATGAATCGTAAACATGAAATGAGCATAATTGCTCTAGAAGAGGAAAATCTTAAAATTGAAAGCGAATTTGACCAAAAACTTATTATATGGGAACATAGAGAAGCCGACCTAGAGCGCACTATTGATCAATTAAAAAAACAACACCAAATGATTGAAAACTTGGCAGTTAATGTAAGTTTTTTAATTTTTTTAAAAATATCAATATAAGAATATTTTCCAAATTCACTAAAAATTTTATTTAACTAAAATTGAAAATTTGGTATTTACAATAAATCTTAAATTAATTATCTTTTTATTTTTAAAAATTAAGTTTGAGGAGATTAGTGGTAATATGCCGGATCAGACTTTACCAATATCAAATCAATTAGAACAAGCAATGAATATTATTCGATCTCACATAAAACTTTTAGCTGAGGCTAAAATTCAATCCGAGTTGAGTAGTAAACGTATCAAAGACCTGGAAGATACAAATAGGAAACAGGAAAATGAAATAAATATCAGAGACAAAGCAATCACAGATTTGCGATTGAGGCTTCCCTCTTCAGTCGATAGGGATAATTTAATAAAAAATTCAATGAATAAGGCCAAAGATCCGAATTCAGATCCTTGCGAGACTCCTGTTAAAGCAGCTCAAACTACGATCGAAAGTCTTCAAAATTTATTAAAACAACGAGAAGAAAGCATTGTTAAATATCAAGATATGCTCAAGTTAGCACGAGATGAAATAACAAATATTAACAAACAACATGAGCTAGAGATGAATAATTTACTCGATAAACTCAATTTAACTCGAGATAGCAATTTAAAAAAACTAAGACAGGACCTGAGTTTTAACAATGGAAACCATGCAATGGTAATGAGTAAAAATCAACTAAATAGACTTCAGGAACTCGAAGAAATAAATACCGAACAAGATAATACTATAAGTGCCTTGAAACAAAATATCAAAAAACTTAATTCAGAATTAGAAACTTGGAAAACAAGACATGAATTTTTAAAACAAAAAAGTAGTGAAGATATCGCTAAATGCCAACAAGAGCATATTGAATTGGTTGATCGGCTAAATACTCAGATAGAAAAGTATAGAGCTCAAATTACAGAAAAAGAGTATGAAATAAATAAAGTTCTTGTTGATTTGGAAAATCAAAAGAATTTAAATAATCAATCACCTTCAGCTGAAATTAAACATCTAGTTGACAAATTAAAAAAACAGCTAAACGAAAAAGAGGAGCAACATAAAGGATTAAATAAGGCATTAAATGATTTGAGGGCTAATATGCTTGAATTAACTGAGACACATTTGATATCAAGATCAGAGGATCAAAACAACGAGAAAAAAATTAAAAGTCTAATCGAAAAAACAACTGCTGAATACCAAGAAAAATTATATTCAATTAGCGAAGAAATGGTTAAACTGAAAAAAGATCTAAAAGAGAAAACTAAAAATAACGATGAATTAACTCTGGAATTAAAATTTTTACAATCACAGATCAGTAAGCATCTTCAAACTAATATTTTAGTGTGATAAATTTAAAAATTGTGTCTTTTAGAATCAAAAGACGACAAGATAAAAAAAATTTTAGATGATAATCAAAAGCTAATTGATGATGTTAAGATAAATTCAACTAATAAAAATGCTAAAAATATTGAGATTAAATCAAGTGAAACAGAGACTTTAAGGCGTAAAATACGAAACTTAGAAGATAAATTAAAGAAACAAAGACAAGAATTAATAGAAAATACAGATTACAGAACCAGAAGCAAAGTAAAAGAAAATCATTTTTCTTTAACAATTTAACATATAAAAAATTTTATTTTTTAGAGTCCTAAAAAGTCTGAAATGGAAAAAATAATTATAAGGTAAAAATTTTGTAAATTATTTATAAAATTCAGAAGGTTTTTGTTAAAATTAAAAGAGATTAGAATTCTATCTATCTATCTATTGTGTATTTTAAATTATATTTTTCAAATAATAGGACAGTTCAAAACACAGAAGATAAGCAAAACACTGATAATTACCATTCATTAAAAACCGAGCTAGAACATTGGAAAACCAGATACAATTATGTTCTAAGTGAAAATGCAGTCTTGATTCGTCAGAAGAACGATTTAGAAGTCGAGGTAATATTTTGTCTAAAAATTATTCTTTTGATTAAAATATTTCTAAGGTATCAAGACTAAATCGGCTTGTTAATGATGATATTTTGAATGAAAACAAAATTCTTCAAGATGAAATTGATAAGTTTAAATCGAAAAAATCGAAAAACAATCTTAGTTCAAATAATGTAAGAACTGAAAACAAAGCTCAAATAAGCGTTGAATTGCAAAAATTGAAAGATGAAAACAGCTTATTAAAAAAGTAAATATTTAAAAATTAATTTTCATTCCAGAAAATTAATTAATTTTTTCACTAAAAAGAAAATGCGCTAAAGTTGAAGAGTTAGAAAAATATGTTGAATATCTGAAAAATGAAAGTTCAAAAAATGAAGAATTAAACAGTTCTTCTTCTACAACATCTAGCATTAGAAGGGTATTTTTGATATGCTTATAATTGTATCATTGTATTTTTATAAAATGAATTTTAAATAGATAGGTGAATCAGGAAAATCAACAGTTGAATTGGAAAAAACAATAGCTTTAATGAAAAAGATAATACATAAACTACAGAAAGAAAATGAATCTTTAAAAAAAAATTAAATATATTAAACTAATTTAAATTCAAATTAATTTTTATATAAAATACCAAATATCTTGTAAAATAACTAATAAAAATCCTGAATCTTTTCAAATTAAAAATTAAATACTTAATATTAAAATATTCTAAAATTTTTGATTTTTTGTTTTATTGTTCAAGTGACTTAATAAAATCATTTTTTGAGTATATCCATTCTAATAGTTTTATAATCATGAATAAAATATAACTTTGAAAAAAAATTTATTTTATAATCGATATAATTTTTTTACAAAAGTATTGTAATGTTAGGACAAAACAAAAGGCGTTTATACTTTGTTATACAAAACTACGCAGTATAAAATTAATACGTGCATAACATGTCTATTTTAAATAAATATTCTTTACATTCAGACATGTTATAAATCAATGAATCAAAATCACTTAATTAACGAAATGTTGTAATTGCAAGAAAATGTCACAAAATAACGACTTGGATACACTTCTCCAGAATGATTCTGGTCGAAAACTTTTCGCTCTCTTTTTAAAAGAGTTTAACAATTCAAGTGATAACTTACTTACTCTTTATTTAATTTGTTCATGTTTTCACAATCAAAGAGTTGATGATAGACATAGAATAAAGCAAATACTCGAAAAGACTTACCAAGCATGTTTTGTTAAAAACCAATTACCTTACCTCAATCAAGATTTAAAACAAAAATTATGTGACAGTCTTAAAAAAAACACCTACAATGAAAGCGTATTTAAAGCTGTCAAAAATGAGATAAAAAAAATTTTAGAAAACGAGTATTATCCTTTATTTTTGAATTCGAAAATTTATTTGGACAATAATGGAATAAGTGGATCTGAAAAAAAAATTTACCAATTTGAAGAATTTTTAGGAGATCAAAACAAATCTTCACAAAATACCAAAAATAACAAAACAATATCATCTACATCAGTCGGTCATAAAAAAAAGTTTTACAAAAATGGTGGACAATTATCTTCAAGCACTCGTTCTATTAACCATTTAAACGATTCTAATTTATCTCTAAATGTAAGATCTTCTAGACATTATATGCCGCCTAATCCTTACAGTGTTATAACAAAACCAGTTACAGTTAGTTGCCAAGATAGTGAGATTCAATCTGTAGTATCTCATGATGAACGATATTCAAAACTTGATAAGAATATTAAAAAGAACTTAATGGCTAATAAAAATGTATCAATAAACATGCCTGAATTTAAACCAGATCCTGACGAACCAAGTGTGTTACTCAGAACAAATATGCCCAAAAAAACTCAAGTACCACTCTCAGAGTCAGATCCTAGAAAATTTTTTGAACTAGTATCTTCCAAACTCCAAGATTATATAATGAGCATCAACGGAGACTCAAAACTCAAGAAAAGATCTTTGTCTAACAGTAATCTACATCTAAATGATGAAGCTAATAACCAATTAGATGAACATTTGGACAGAGTATATAATGTGATGCAAAGTCCTAAAATGTGTGTCAAAAAAACACACTTTAAGCCAACTCTATCAGTAAAAATGAACAATTTATCACTTAATCAAGGAGTTAAAAATCAAAAGAGTCATCATTTTTATCAATTGACTTCGACATCAAAAGAAGTTGATATAGACAGTCAACATAATAACGTTCAGAGTTCAATAGATAGTGGTGTATCAACCAGAAGTGTTGCATCCATCGAAAGAGTAAACGACTGGTTAGTTAATTCTGAGCAAAAAAGTTCTAAGACATCTAAAATAAAAAAAATAGAAGAAGAAGATTTAAATATTAAAACAACGGTTGCTTACTATTTGCCAGGGGAAGATCTGGCATATATTTCTACCTTTAATGGTCGACATTTAACTCTTGCCCAATTTAAACAATTGATTACCAAAAAAGGAAATTTTAGATACTTTTTTAAAACTAAAAGCGATTTGCTAGAAGAAGAATGTGTCGTTTATCAAGAAGCGACGGATGAGATGGCTTGTGTTCCAATGTATAACAACAAAGTTATAGCTAAAATTGAAAAAATTAACGATCTAGCGAATTAATAATAATTTTAAGAAAAGAACTACTAAAAAAATTTGATAAATTTTTGATTAATGATAAATGATAAATGATATTTTTTTCTAATATAAATAATTAAAAATTGGAAATATCAAAATTTTTTATAAATAATAAATTTTTAATTAAATCTAAAAAGTTTCTCATCTTTTATTAGACAAAATATATTTATTTATTTAGAGATTAAAGAATTTAAAATTCTTATTTTTTTTAAATCTTTTAATTTTGAAGATTTGTTAGTCCTGGTAACTGTTAAAAATTTATATAAATGAACAAATAATCGACTTTTTTTTAATTGTATTTCTAATCTTAGTAAACCAAATTTTTCCTTTTCACACATTATAAATAGCTTTTAAACTTATTTTTAATTATGTATTTTGTTCTTTTAATTTAAAACAGCTCAATTTTTTTTAATTTTCCCTAAAAACTTTTTAATCAAAAAAAATATTGTAATATAAGCTAATTTTCCGTTTTCTGAGCTCTTTCTAATTGAAATAAATAAATTCTTTTAATTTCGAAAAAATGTTCACTCTAAAAAAGTTTTATTCAAAAATTTAATTTTTTACAATTTTTGGTAAATATACAAAGTTAATTCAGAAATTTTTATCAGTTTTTGTTAAAAATAAGAGATCAGTTTCAGTTTATGGGTCCTAAATTAAAATTCATTTAAAGCACATGTTAACCATTTAAAATTTTTGCTGGTCCTATACAAATCAAGATATTTTCATTAAAATACGATTGTAAAAGAAAATATGCGTCCTAAATTCATTGACTTATTTATTAAGCTTAATTTATTTAGAATTATTAAAAATTATAATTTAAAAACCCTAGATTTAAAGATTTTAATAATTTTAGCGATAAATTTTCTATAATTTATGCTTTTAGCATGCTAAAAATATTTTCGTATTTTCAAGATTTGCAATTGCAAGCAAAAAAATGATTTAGATCGATATTGTAAGTATTTCGACCCAGTTTATTAAATTCATAGTTCAAAATAATTTATAATGAATTAAGCTAAACATAAGTCTTAGAATTTTAAAAGCTCAACCACAATTCAAAAATGAAAGTAAAAAAAATTTCCTCATTTATTTCTAGTCAGGATTCTTCGCCTAATATCACTTCAAAACCGAAGACTATCAAATCTATCTTAAAGAATGATAATTTAAGCGAGGCTAATCTTACAAAAAAGAGCATAACTAGAATTCTAAACTCAGAAAATTCAATATTACCATGTTCATCTGGTGAAACTGGCTTTGATTTGGGAAAATCTGTTGAAATAACTACCAAAATACTAGAAGCTCGAATTGAGTCTGACAAAGCTAAAGATTTGGAAAAGAAAAACGAAAATCAAAATAAGCAAAAACAAGAGAGCCCAATTAATAAATTGGCAAGAATAGTTAAACGAAAAAGTTACTACCAAGTATGTCAGCGACAAAAAATTCGTTTACAACATACAATAAAAGAAGTATTTTCTGAAAGCAATCATTTTCTTCGAAGTTTAGGCTTATGCATAAGCGGAATAGAGTTAAATCCGATCGAATTAGATGAGTGTGATTTTCAACTCAAGATAAGACCTCCAACTTCTGAGGCAGCAGATAAGCTCGAACCAAATGTTAACAATTTACTTTATTATAAAGATAAACATTCAATATCTGATGTTGCATATGACGATTTAAAAAAAATGTGCCATTTACAAATACCTTCAATTTTTAAGTTAAAACAAAGAAGAAGTGAAATAAATTCAATGTTTGAAATATTTGAAAATGAAATGGGGGTCTATGTATCCTTGAAAGACAAGTTAATTTTAAGGTTACAAAACTATTATGACGATAATCAAGATGAGTTTCTGGCTACCGAAAGAACTTTGCATATTAAATTAGGAGCGGACGGAACCAATATTGGAAGAAATTTAAAATTATTGAATTTTACATTTACTATAATAAACGAAGGTGCTAAAGCTAAAACAGCAAATGGAAATTACACAATCGGAATATTTGAAATAGATAGTGAAAATTATGAAGCTTTGGAAAAATGTTTCAAAGAAATCATTGAAGAATTTCGTCAAATAGAATATATAACTTTAAATAATAAACGTGTTAATCTTGTTTTTTATTTTGCATCCGATTGGAAAATGTTAGCTCAAAGTTTGGGTCTACAAAGTGCAAATTCTAAATATCCTTGTATTTGGTGCAAATGTTGCAAAGATGATTTTTATAATGTTAATATAGAATGGTCAATAACTGATACCAGCAAAGGTTGTAGAACCCATGAAGAGCATATAAAAACAATTAACCAGGCGACAAAAGAACAGAAATTTGGTTATTATAGAGAACCGATTTTTAAAGATATAATTCCAATAAAAAGATACATAATCGATATGCTTCATTTATATCTGCGTATTTCAGACAATTTATTAAATCTGCTAATAAAAGATTGCCAAGAAGCTGACAATTTAGATGTGAGTACGATATCAAAATTCGATATAACTGAGTACACCCATCTTGATAAACTTCAAAATACGCTAAAAAACAAATGTAACATAAAAATATTATTCCAATGGATACCAGAAACGAAAAAACTAAACTGGCGTGATTTGGTCGGTCCTGAAAAAAACAGACTTTTCGAAAATTTGAGACTAGAAGAAGTAATTCCTGAGCGTCCCAATTTAGCGTTATTGCAAAAAATATGGGATGAATTCTATTCAATTTTAAAATTAGTTCGTAACAATGAGCTAAATTCAGAACAGTTAAAAGAAAAGTCTCGGAACTGGCTACTTGACTTTTTGATGATTTACCCGCGAAACTCTGTTACCCCATACATGCATGCATTTGTGTCTCATTTACATGAATTTGTTAATTTGTATCAAGATATAAATGCATTCAACTGCCAAGGTTTGGAAAAGCTAAACGATATTTCAACAAACCAATATTTTAAAGGAACAAATAAAAGAGGTTCTGCCTTGAGACAAATGATGGATAAAAGAAATCGAATGGAATACCTAGCGTATTTAGCAATCAACTAGAATAGATTTTTAAAAAAAAATTTAAATATTTTTTAGTAAAAAATTCCGATTTTATTTTTAAGATTATTAAAGAAAAAATTTTGTTTAGAAGTTGAATTTAAAAATGTTTTAATTTTTATTTTCTAAAAAAAACTTTTTAAGAGATTTTGGTGATTAAAATCTCGCACACAAAATGCTCCACGTATATATTTTTTTCTTGAAGGATTAAATATTAAATGAAAATAAGTTTTCAATAAAATTAAGAAATACAATATCTTTATAACAATTTTACACTAAGATATAGAAAATAATAATTTATTCAAATTTCATTACTTATTTAAAAAAAAGAATCGCGATAAATCTACTTAAATAATAATTATTAAACATTTATTTTGTTACAAATTAGAATTTGAATCAATCTAGAAAAATTTAAATCAAAAATACTATGATAATTTTGATATAACAATTTAATAATTAAATAAAAAAACTATTGATTTATTTTTGTAAAATATTTTCGGATTTCCTAGACTTGTCATGAATTTATTCAAAATATTGATTTTTGCCGTTTCACTTTCTCTTACTCTATTAGTTTTTATTTCATAAATATCTTATTCTTTAGGTTTTGTTCTCAATTAGAAATAGTTTTTTGGTTGTAAAAGTAAAACCTTTAATAAAATTGACTTTTTAATTGATTATAAATTCATGTTAAAGCATCAAATTTAATTTATTAATTCAAATAGTATTTATTTTACTTAGTTAATCAAAATTATATCAACTTTATTTAAAAAATCAAACAATACCAGAGATTATAATTAAAAAAAACTTGTTTATAGCTTAGTAAGAATTAAAACATAATTTTTTGAATTTTTTAAATGTTGAAATTTAATCCAGATTTTAATTTACTAATTTTTTTGAGACAAGTATTTCTATGCTAAAAAAGAATAGATACTTTGAATTTTTTTGATTTTGGAAGAACTTATGGAATTAAAGTCTCTGAAAATTTCGATTATTATATCAATATTAATAAATAAGTGTCTAATTTTGTATGTTTTAACTGCGAGTGATGCTATTTGTTGAGAATATTTTCTTTGTAAAAAAATTCAGCATAATTCACTATTATATAGATAAAAGAGAATTTGTGTTTGATCGGAGTTATTTAATTTAATACATTTATTATAAAGTTTCAATTTTTACTGTTTTCAAAAATGCAATATTTATAGAAAAGTTGCAGCTAATAGATGGAATTAATTATTTTGAATTTTATTATCATAAAAGATATTACAAGATTCATCTAATAAACAAGCTTTCAAAAATTCTTAATCATTTAAGAAAATAAAAATCTTAAAATTAAACTTCAAAGTTTTTTGTTTAAAAATAAGAATTAGGATTTAAAAATAATTTTTTTAAAACAATTAAGTGATTACTAGATTTATCATTTCAAGATAAAATTAATAATATGAGTGTTCAAAATCTTCAAAATCACCTATCTAACGGATTTAAAATAGATTGAATTAACAATTAATAAAAAGCGATTTCCTACAAAACAGGTGAATTTAATATGTTTAAAATAGAAATTTTGTCTTGAAGTGTTTATCATCATAAATTTTGCATTTAATTTTTTTAAATTTGCAAAACTGGTTCTGAACATATTGATGTAACATAAAGCAAAGTTTAATCTTTTGCTTTCATTTTTATTTGCAATTTAATTTAAATTCTATTTGTTTAAATTTTTTGTAATTTATAATTTAGATTAACTTATAGACGTAGTTCAGTCTTCCAAATAATACTATCATGAGTCTAGTTCCAATAATAACACATTTATTGGTAAGTTTTTTGAAATTTAATTAAATCTAATTATTTAAATTTATAATTTTTTTATAATTTCTTAAAGCAAATTTACAAATCCCCCAGCTTTTATCTGAATTAACAAATAAAAAGATATTATTTTTTTTAACCAAATAGATTAAATATGAGTTTCAAAATTTATTGAAATTTGCTTCAATCTATCTTGAGCGCTTAGGTCTGATCTTTCTTGTTCAATACCAAAAATGAATTGAATTGTTTTTTGTGTCCAAGAAGGACTTGATATATTTTCTTTATAAACTAAAATTAGCTAGAAAATAAAAAAAGAGTAAGGTGTAATTTTAGACTCAATATTCATTTTTATTTACGTGTTAAATCATTACTTAGAATAAATATTAGTCTTTTTTTAAATATATGTTTAAATAGTATAAACTGATATATATTAATAAAATTTAAATTTAGATTTATCATTTATGAATATAATCCAATTATATATTGAATATCATTCTTGATCCTAATTGGTATTGGGGGTATTCAATCTGAATTAAGTTTGTCTTCTTAAATAGATAAATTGTCATATTCATGAATCAATTAGGAGAAATACAATGAAAAAATATTTTCAATTTTTATAAAGTCGATATTTAAGTTAGTTATTTCGAATATAGGTTAAACCAGTTTCTTATTAATAATTAAAACGTGAACATAAACTATGAGTCTAATTATATTTTTAAGTTTACGGGTCGAATTGCGCTCAAGTACGGATAATTACTTGTTTAAGATTGCAAACCTTGCATAAATTGTTTAAAAAACCTGAATTTGTCATAATAAGAAACTAGAATACAAGCTAAGATTCTTATTTTTAATTTAGAGCTGAATTTAATTAATTAATTAAATTTAAATTTTGTTACATATGAAATAATATTTTAATAAAGTTAATTAAAAAATTAAGATTCGTACCATTTAAATATATTTTGTGCTAGTTTGTGACAAGATAAACAGGAAACTTATTTATAGTAATTTTAGAAAATAATTTTCTACCAAAAATGTAATTATTTAACCATATTTGACTTAACTAAAAATGAATTGATAATTAAGATTAGATCCTTCAATTCAATCTATCTATTTTTTCGAAAAAACCAGTTAATATCACAATCACGTGAAAATTAGATATTATTATAATAGAATTATCTCTTTTTGCATTTTATTTTCTATTTTTTAGAGATAAAAGCTAATTTGACCAATTTTTTTTATTTTATTTTTTAAAAAATAATTAATTTAAAAGAAAATGCTGGCAACTAAGTCTAACAGAAGACACATTTTACATGTAATATGCTTCTTGACACTTTTGTTCGGTTTTGAAATAAGTGCTGGTGGAATACGAATTTGGGAAGTTCATTTTGATAGAGACTCAGTAGAACCAATCAAAGAATATGGTTTGATTTGGACAACTATTTTATATGTCCTAAGATTTTTGAGTTTTCTACCACTTCCATTATGCATTTGTCATGCCCTTGGATTAATTATTTATAACGTTTTTCCCGAAAAATCACAAATACGAGGATCTCCATTACTTGCACCATTTATTAGTATACGAGTAGTAACCCGTGGTGATTATCCCGAGTTAGTTAAACGAAATGTTTTCAGGAATATGAACACATGTTTAGATTTGGGCCTAGATAATTTCATAGTTGAAATAGTTACTGATAAGGCTCTTAATTTGCCTAAAAATGCCAGGATTAGAGAAATAGTCGTACCAACAAATTACTCAACCAAGTCAAATAGTCTTTTCAAATCGAGAGCATTACAATATGCATTAGAAGATGGTGTAAATTTGCTTAATGATGACGCATGGATAGTTCATTTAGACGAGGAGACTTTGCTTACTGAAGGTTCAGTTGCTGGCATACTAAACTTTTTGTTTGAAGGTAAGCATCAGATTGGCCAAGGTTTAATAACATATGCAAATGAAGAAATAGTCAATTGGGTAACAACGCTTGCCGATTCATTTCGAGTTGGAGCTGATATGGGAATGCTTAGATTTTGTCTGCGGAAATTTAACAAGCCATTGTTTTTATTTAAGGGCTCGTTTGTAGTATGTAATGCCGGTTTTGAGCGTGATGTTTCTTTTGACAATGGTTTTGCAGGCAGTATAGCTGAGGACACATATTTTGCCATGTTAGCTATGACCAAAGGCTATTCGTTTGGATGGATCGATGGAGAAATGTGGGAAAAGTCACCTTTCTCATTTTGGGATTTTCTTCAACAACGAAAACGCTGGATGCAAGGAATTTTTTTAGTCGTTCATGATAACAAGCTTCCTTTACGTTCTCGAATTTGTCTCTCATTGGCCCTATACAGTTGGCTCACTTTGCCCTTAACGACCTCGAATGTTTATTTATCAGCTTTTTATCCTATTCCGGTAGGGCAAATGTTCGATTTCTTGACTTGCTTTGTTGGAGCTGTTAATCTTTATTTATATATTATCGGAGCCGTAAAATCATTTAGCGTAAATCGATATGGTTATATGAAGTTTGTTATGTGCGTAATTGGAGCGCTTTGCACAATTCCATTTGTAATAGTAATAGAAAATATTGCAGTCATATGGGGTCTTTTTGGCAACAAGCAAAATTTCTATATTGTTCAAAAATATAAGCCTGTCGATTCATTTCAAGTGTGATGATATTTTTTCAAAAAACTTTCGCGATTTACCGTTAATTTTGTTATAGTAATTTGGAAAATTATTGCTTCAAATGATGCGTATATAAAGAATTAAAGAATTTTTTTATTTAGGATTTGTTTTGAATTCAATTAGCTGAACCTAATCCTGTGATTAAATTAGAATACTTTTACTTTATATCTAAATATATCATGACGTTTGAGCAGAATTTTCCAAAATATTTATCAGAGTTGAGGTTTGATTTCAAAAGGATAAATATATATCTGTTTTATTTTTTTGATATAAATGTGCTAAAATACATGTTACTTTATAATATGCTAGTTCACTTAAATATTTGTCTTTGTTTTTTATTCAAAATAAAATTCTTTAATACGTAGTTCATTTGTTTTAATATTTAATCAAATAAAAATATGACCTTTTTTTAATCATTTTATTAAATATATACCAAATAAATTAAAAATAGTAAAAGTAATAGCAGAAGATATGGTCTCGCTGTAGTAGAATAAATGCTATCAGTTTTATTTATATAGATCATAACATACTAACAGACTAAATTTAATTAGATAATTATAATAGAAGAAAATTTTTAATCCAATATTTTTGATTATGTCTTGTTAAATGATATTGTTATTGTTTTTAAACGGAAAAGGAATATACCACTTTAAACCTGTAACGCACATTTTGACGTAAAAATTGAAATGTATAGCGTCAAAAATTTATAATTAAAGCGTCGATGATACCATTTATTGATATTTTAAACTATTGTAAAAAAATAAAAATTATTTGTTTTTCATGAAAAATTCTGAAGAAAAGCTTATTAATTTTAATTAGCTTTAATTTCTGAGTTAGAGATAAACTTTAAAAAATCGAAATAACTCTAATGAGTAAAAATATAAAGGCTAAATTGTAACTTGGAATAATTATAAAGTTACTTCCTGTTTTTGGATTTTAAATATTTTAAAAAAATTTAAACAAATGATTGTAATTTAGATTATTAAATTTTAAAATAAGGAGGTTAAAAAATTGAATACAGAATCAAAAACTCTTTGGAAATTTCATTCATACATCAAGTTTTAGTTGGAACTTTATTGACCTTTCATAAATTCGTAAGATCGCAATAATAGGCATTATAGTATTAAGACAAAGTTTATGTATTAAATAACCGTAATTTACAACCAAGATTTAATTTAATAATTTTAATGTAATATTTCTTTATTGTCGTTTATATTGAAATTTAAATAAACTGAAAATCATCAAAACAATTAAATACTGCGACCACATAGTTAACCTTTTTCTTTTATTAAAAAATTATCTATAAACTAGTTATAAATGTCTATACGGGTTCGAAATTAATCTTAGCTTACGGTATACTAGAGGAAAAGGATATTTTTAAAAAATTTAGTATTTGAATTTAAAATAAGAATATGAAATTATATCGACAAAAAAACATTCTGTTTATTCAGCCATTTTTTTCCAAAAAAAATGGTTCAAGATCGAAATTTTTAATTCAGCAAATCATCAAAATTTATTCATTAAAGTCATTGCTTAAGTATAATTTTATTTTCAAAAGATAGATTATAAGTACCGTAAACCCTTGCAAATAATTGCCCCCTAAGACCCCCTTTTAAAAGCTAATCTAAAATAGCTCAGTTCTATCTATGTTGCTTTCTAGTAAAGCTTATTTAGATCTTTATAAAATATTTAATTTAAAGAAAATTTTCTATCATCTAAGGGCTTAAATTCTTCAATAAAGAATTTTGGGGGCACTTATTTGTGAGGGTTTACGGTAAATATTTTATCAGTAGACTTATTCTTTTTAATTTAACGAATGAATAAAAAAATAATCTTTTTATTTTTGATATAAATTAATTAATTCTCTGAGATTTTTTGTTAGGGATTGTATAAAATCAAAAAGTTAATTATTAGCTTAAATTTTTAATTCATTTTGCTTATTGGGTGTATTTCATTTCAAAAATAAGTAAAAGAAATTCGGATATTTGGCTTTATAAACAAAAGTATTTTAAACAGAAAACATCAGTCTAGAATACATTTTACAATTTGTTTAATTTAAGTTTGTAATTAAATTATATAAATTTTTTATTGTTATATTTTCGCAGTAAAATAAATCATTACAAAAAAATTTCATCAACATGAATTTTTTTTAAATAAAACAAAATTTTTGATTAATGAATATGACCTTGAATAAATTTTATTCCTATGTTTACTTTTTTATTAATTGATTAAGTCATTGATGAGAGAAACATAAATAATTGAAATCATGAATTCCTGTTTAAGGAAGAATTAATTGAATTTATTTACTTAAAATGAAGTTTTATTAAAATTTAAAAGATAAAAATATTGTTTATAATATTGACACTTGTTTATAAAGTTAAGATCAATAAATTTTTGGAACATTTTTGTAAAAGCCGATAGAAGACTAATTAGGAAATAATACATTGATTGTAAAGATAGCTTTGAAAAGTTAATATCTTAATTTATTTTTCTTTAATATTTAGACTAGATTAGATACAAAAAAAACTAATTTATAAAATTTAAATAAAAAAAAGGGATTAAATAATCTAGTAAGCTTGTATTATTGATTTAATTTAGATTTTTTGTAGTTTTAGACTTTGAGACGTTTTTGATAAATTTATTTAAATATCATCTTAATAGTAGTGTAGTTTTTATATGTTAGCATTTTCGATTGATATTAAAATCAATTACGTTTAAGTTAAACAAATAACCAAAAATAAATCAATTGAAAAATTGATGAATAATTAATTTATTTTTAAAGAAACTTTTACTGAAAGAATTTTTTTAAATTTAATTTTAGATTTATGAGCAAGCTTTGTTTTTGAAATCAAATTCTATTTTGATTTAACAACACCCATTCTCTCATGTTTTAATCTGAAAGAGACAAATTCGATTAAGTTTTAATAATTGAATAAATTTATTTTTCAGAAAATGTTACTATCCAAACTGCGCAAATTTATTTATTTTTATTTACTCTTCAATCAAAATAAAACGAAATTTAATATTACTGATAGGCCAAAAAACTTGAAACTTCATGGTCTTGAAAAGGTGAATTATTAAAAAATTGATAAGATTCTAAATTTGGTTTAAAAAAATTTAATTTTCTCATAGCATTCAAACCCTCATGAATAAAATTTTAGAATTTTTTTAAATTAAAAACACATTCTTAATTGCTTTGAGCTCACAGAAGAATTGCATTACATAAAATTAACAAGTAATTAAACTTAGCTTCATTTACTCAAATAAAACTTATGTTTCTTATCTTTATTTCATTTAGATTCTAATTTTTAGAATAATAATCGAGACGTTTAATTATGATTGAGTCTTAATAAGTTTTTATGAATTTCTTAATCTTGATCAATTTTTTAAACTAAAGTCGCTTAGTATCATTTATATTTTATGAAATGCTATTTCAAGCATCCTAATATTAATATTAGTATTTGATGAACGGTTTTATTGTGATTTATGAGTTATTTCAGATTTCCGCTTATCTAATATTAAAACTTATATTGAAAAAAGCAATATTAGAATAAAAGAATACTTGACTTGAGACTTGAGAGCATCAAATAATATTTATTATAAAAATTGTTTTCAAAACAATGTTTTTTACATTTTATTATTTCTTTTAATTCTCAATATATTAAACCATTTTTTTAATTTCTATTTTAAATTTCAAATTAAAAATTACATGTTGTTTTAAATCAAATTTTTTTTAGATTAATAAGACTGTACATTAAACTACAAAATCAGATGTCAGATCATGTTTTATCAATTTAATTCAAATACTTTTCTTTATAATTATTTGTTGAATTGATCATGAAAACAACGTCATTTCTATATTCAGAGAACAAGAAAATTTTGCACTTAGAAACCAATTTTATTCAATATTATGATCATTGGTTTTCAGAAATAAACTCGTATCACACAAATCCAGAGTATTTTCATTCAAATTCATCTCATCCATCTTTGGACTTGGAGCTTTTAACAAGAACTTTTCTTAGTTCAACTACACCAGATTCTATGTTAAGTACAACTGACACGACTTCATTTATCTTGCCAAATGGACAGAATTGCTCAAACATTCAAATGTATTTTGAAGCTAAGAAAAGTTATAAGCCAATTATTTATATATTAAATTTAATCAACTATATAATAATTATAATTGGCATATTCTTTAATACCATAAATTTAATTGTACTTCTTAAATCAAAACTGAAAGAGAGTCCATACAGCTACTTAACCATGCTTTCTTTAAGCGACTTGGGAGCATTAGCTATGGTTGGTGCAGAAAAATTTCGCCAATTATTTCCCAATTCATCAATAGTACATATTTATTTTGTGATGATGATTAACATTTTTTTATCATGTTCTATGTATGTTACTCTAGCGTTAACCATTGAACGCTTTATTTTTGTCCATTCCCCGTTTAGAGCGATGAGTATATGCCGAAAGTCTATTGCTCGCAAAATTTGTTGTATAATATTTTTATTTTCAGTATTAAGATCGTCTTATTTGCCACTAATGTATACCCCAAATTGCTGGAGTGGATTTAGCCAAAAAAAACACAATCTTCTAGATTTATATGAATTCTTAATCAGCTTAGCAATTCCATATTCAATAATTTTCGTGGCTAATATATCGCTGATTATTAGCTTAAAAAAGCAGAATAATCTAATGAATATACCGGTGTCTAACAGTAGTTGCAGTATTAGCATTAAAAATGGAGAAATTAATTTGTCAAAGACAAATTTTAAAAGAAATGGTTCGGATGAGTATGAAACAGTTAGTGAACCAAAGAAAAAACTAAGTGGTAAATCGACATTAAGTATTCTAATGGAAAAGAGATCTTCAAAATTAATTTCCCATTCAAACACCACAAACAGTATATGTACTAATGTGAGTAATCAAACTGTGGCTCGTTTGTCCGGTGTATCCAAGAGCTCTAAAACTATGTCATTGTATCATCGATCTTCGAATATAAAAGAAATGAGAAATCAGAAAAAGCTCACTATAACATTAATCATTATTTTATGTTTACTTTTGGTTTGCTATTTACCAAGCTTTTTATTTGAAGAATCACTGGCTGATTTCATATTTGGATCTCATGATTCAGCCACAGAAGAATCCATTAAACCGTTTATCATAAAAGCCATTGGAAATAGAATTGCCATTATTTTGATATATTTCAATTGCATGGCGAATTTTCTAATTTATTGCTTTTGTAATAAAAAATTCAAAAATTGTCTCAAGATTTTAATAAAAAAGTCAATATTGTATAAAATATATAATCGCATGAAATTATATTTCAGTAGATGCTGCTGTGGTTTTAAAAGCAATTATTCTGATTTAATGGTCGGGACAGATCAAGATATGTCAAATATTTATATCAACAATCCAAGTTGTTCAATTCGTAATTCTAATAATTTCAAAAATTATCAACAGAAAAAATTTAAGAACAGTTTAAAAGAAACTTTGAATAAAACTAATCATGTACCAGTACGAAAAACAAAAAGTTTGATGATCAAATAAAATGTATATATTAATTTTCAAAACTAAAACTTCTGTTTTTTAAAAATTATCTTTTCTAAATTAATATTTGATTTAAAAAATTAGGAGCTAAAAATATTAAACTTTTGATGAATATCAGACAAAAAAATTGTATGTTTAATATTTATTTGAATAGCCACAAAAAATATATTATATTGTATTTTATTTTTAATTCATGTTTAAATAGTTAAATAAAGTATTTCATAAAAAATTTTTCTAAATTTCTAAACATTTATTTTTCAATTTAATAGTCTATGGAATCTAATTTTGACAAGTAAGTAGAATAATTTTAAAAAAAAATTTTAATTAATGATTATTATTATATTTATTCTAAAAAAGTAAAATTTACCTTTTTGTTTAGAATTTAAAAAAAAAATTGATGAGATTGTTAATAAAAAATTATTGATTTTTTTAATCAAAAATTGCGTAAATTACTTGATATTAGAATAATTTTAATTTAATCAGTTTCTGATACCTTGAATTTTTATTATAGATCTTTAAAAGGGAATGGGATTTGAGAGATTTTCGTGTTGGAAAGCCTTTAGGGCGAGGACGATTTGGTAGAGTCTATGTTGCTAAAGAAATCAGAACTCAATATCAATATTTAGTAGCTATTAAAGTTTGTTTTAAGATGAAAAATTTTGGCCAATTTTATAGAATTTTTATAGATTATGTCAAAGAGTTTTATACAAAAAAGCAAAACAACTGAAAATTTCAAACGAGAATGCGAACTGCATATATCATTAAAGTATTTACTAAGATAAATTGCAAATAAATATCTTAAATATTTAATAAGACACCCGAATGTAATTAGTTTTTATGGTTGGTTTCATGATCATAAAAATATTTATTTTATAATGGAATATGCTTCAGGAGGAAATTTAAACAAAAAATATAAAAATGGATTAGAAGAAAAAACTATCTCTACATATATTCTACAGTTGTGTTGGGCACTAAAATATATACATTCTTTGAACATAATACATAGAGACTTAAAGCCTGAGAACATTTTAATCGGTTCTCATGGTGAAGTTAAATTAGCTGATTTCGGATGGGCTAAAATGATTAAAAATTCGGAGTAGCACTCTCTGAAAGTATTTTTATACTTTTTATTATTTTTGTTTTTAGCATTACCGAAGAAAGTATAACCAACATCAGTCTAGCAGGAACACTTGATTATTTATGCCCAGAAGTCATATTACGAAAAAAACATTCTGAGAAAATTGATATTTGGTGTTTGGGAATCTTATGTTATGAGCTTATGTCAGGAGAAGCACCTTTTGGAAATGGTGATCAAAACGAAACATTAGAAAGAATACTAAAATTAAAATACGAATTTCCTGATTATTTTGATAACGATTTGAAAGAATTAATTTCTGAGGTAAAAAAATCACAATAATTTTCAAATCATACATTTGTATAAGATAATTAAAATAAAATTTAGATTTTGGTTTATGAACCATTGAAAAGGTTGTCGATTGAACAAATAATCAAAAGTAGATGGATAAAAGATAAAGCCGATCATGATAAAACATATATGAACTATTTTAATCATGATTAAATCAAGTTAAATTATGAACTCAACAAAATTTCAAAAATATTAACTTTTCAAATACATTTTCATTAAAATTTTGTTACTTGTTTTAATAAGCCAAATTAATAAAAATTATTTCAATTTGATTTTATATTCATTTTTATAATATAAAATTTCATGATAGAGATTTTATTTTAAGAGTATCTTCTAGCCATATATTGATAAACAATAAAAAAAGCCTTATATATTATGAGCTTGAAAATTTAAACTAGTTTTATTTTTAAATCCGATTAGGTAATTTTTTTCAAAAAAATTTAAAAAATTTCTAGAAACTAATATTTATACTCAATTAAAAATATAGAATTATCGTTAAATTTATTTATTTTAAGCAAAAAACATTAATTTAAATAAAGCATTAAATTTGTTTTAATCTATTCTTGTATAGTTATTTTTCGTAGAAAAATATAAACATTGATTTTAAAAGCCTTAATCTAAATTCTGCCTTCAATAAATATTATTTCTTTGAAGAAAACAAAACTATCGCAGAAAAATAATAAATTTAGTAAAAAAAATAATTATAGAGTTAAAAAAAAAGAAGATTTCCACAAAAAAGATATCTTCTAGTATCAGATTATTAGTTAATTTAATATATTGAATAACATGATCTTGCTCTGCGAATCGGTGAAGAGGATCGATTTCTCAGACAGCTTCTTAATGGTGAACAATTTCTTGCTCTGGATCGAGTTAAAGAAGCTCCACGTTTGGTACAAGCTTCTCCTTTAGAGATGATTCTGGTACCTTGCATAAGACATGGCCAAACATGATGATTCACCAAAGGTGCACTATATTCACTATCGTAAGTTCTTCGATATTTTAGTTCATCCATAACTTCGGCATCTATTGCTAAAGCTGTATCTAACGGGTAAGCTAGAGTTGACATTTCCCAAGCTAATCGACATGCTTCACGGATGAATGAACTGATAATTGAGTAACTTATTCCAGCTGGCAAGCAAATTTTAGGATTTTTATTTAAAGCAAAAATGACTTCCTTTATTAAAACATTAAATTATTTAACGCTAATTAAACTATAAATTACCGAGGTCATGCATGGTAAATCATAAAGATCTATATTTCGATTAATGTAATTTTGGACGGCTTCTTCAAGTGTTTCGGGACCTAAATGAGTTAAAGCAACAGTCGATCTTACTCTAATCTTCCAGTCAGCAAAATTTTTTTTCGCTACAGAGAAAGCTTCTTGTACAGCAGCGAAGATTATTCGTTGATTATTCTCATAGTCGTCACAAAAATTCCTTAGTGTGTCCATTGCGTTTAATCTTTCACATGTGTAAAGATCATTAAATCGAGCACTAAGCGACTCTTGTCGAACCACCTGAGTACAATTATTTGGTGATAATGGAGAATCAGATGGAAGCCTGCAAGGAGAGCATGATCTGGAAATAGGTCTTGACCTGCATGGAGAGACTGGTCTAGAGCGAACAGGTGAACATGGACGCGTCCAATAGCATACAGGTGATGCAGCACGAGAGCGTATAACTTCAGCTTGAAATTCATTATGATCAGCTAAAATAGCATTATCGCATTTAACTCTACGTATTTCATCTTTTAAATCACATATTTCTCGTTCTAATTCACGAGCTAGCTCAGCTCTTGGCTCTAAAGTACTTAGTTTCAATTCTGTTCTGGACAGTCTAAATTATCCGATTTAATCTTACAAAATCGATTTTTTTTATAAACTTTTAGTTACTTTGCTTTTAATGCAGCTATATCAGCTTGGCATGCTAAATTACGGGATGCTGATCTTGCTCTTTCTTGTATCAATTCGTCTTTAGTAACATTTAATCTTAATATAATTCAAAAATTATAAATATTAATTAAATTAAGAAGTTTATATTTTATTTTTTAATATTTTTGATCGATTTTCATCAATTCATTTTAGAATTTAAAGTATAATCTTAGAATATTTTTAAAATTAATACTAAAAGTACTAACTCAGTTTTTAAACTTTTGTTATTTAATTTAGCACAATTTAAATCGGTCTCAAGACCGTCAAGTTCTCTCTCATATCTGTATGACATATCAGATATCTCTGCATTTTTTTTTGCTATTGTCTTATTCAAAGTCAATTCAGTGTTCAAAGCTGCCGATGCAGCTAGAGCAGCTGCAGCCGATGCCGATGTATATGGGTAATAGTAATATGGATAGTAATATGAGTAGTATGGGTAACGGTACCAGCTTCTGGATGAACAATAAATTGGACCTGAAACAAATTAAAAAAAATTGAAAATAATATTTTATTAAAAAAAAATAATTGCATTCAAATTAGCAAAAATAGGAATTTAGTGATGTTAGGAAGCAAGCAATTTACTAGAGTCAGCTGATATTACCTGGTGCTTGTAGAAGATTCAACTTTAAAAGTTTTCCAATACTAACAATACACCATGTATATCAGCTAATCTCGTAAATATGGTTAGTAGGTTTTAGTAGATTGGCTGGAGTTAAACGCAGCAGAGTTTCAGTGCAAGACATAATATCTACAAAGTATTCGTTGACAAATAAAAACTAAAAATAATTTTTGTTGACGTTATTGTTAATTTTTGTTTTGTTTTTTGAAATGGAATTTTCGTTTAGTTTTTTTTCAGAAAAAATAATAATACCAGAAATAATCATAAATTATTATATATCACAAAAATATAGAAATTATTGATCGATAGAAGTAAAAACTGAAGCTTTTTGGAATAAATTGAGGGACTTAGACACTAATTTCGATTCATAAATTGACATTTTTCGTATGCCTATATTTAATCAATTAAGAGAAAGCTTTTTTTCCAATAAACTACTATGTTACTAAATTAATTGGGCGAATATTGCTAAAATCTTTCTATCTACTATTTTTTATCAACTAAATTCTCAATAATTTTGAATTTGTCTCCATTTAAATCTAAGAAAAATTGCTGCAATTAATTTCAGTATAACTATAGACAACTAATCAGTAAAATTATCTGTAAATGCTAAAATCTAAATTTCTATAATTACATTTTTTCATTTCTTATTTCTCTCAATAAAAGGAAACAATTCTCAAAAATTAATCAAGATATTGACATTCATGGAACTCAATTTGAAAAAGATCATAAAGGCAGTCATGCAAGAGTATTTTGAAATTAAACTTTAGCGACAATCCTATAATGGTTCTATTAAATTTGAATTATATGAGATATTAAAATAATTATAAACTATGAAAATAAAATCATCCTACTTATATATTTTTATTACTATTATTAGCTTTCCTTACTTTTATAATTTAGTTAAGCAAAAATCAATATCTACCTATCATCTAAAATCCGGAAAAAAATTATAAGCTCAAAAATTCAAGAAAAAATATTGATTTTTAGGATCCAAAAACGTTCAAAAATAAGTCCTTAATCTTAAACTTAAAAAAAGATATATAATTAAAAAATATATAGAATAATATAATAAATACTGAAAATCGATTAAAATTGATCAAAGCATCAAAGCAACCTAATTTAATAAACAATCATTTTTATTTAAATTATTGATTAAAGACTTACTAAAACTAATTTCTTAAAAAATGAATTTATTTGAGTTGATTTTTTATTACAAAAAAAATCAGCGACAACATAAAGTATTTATACAATATGAAGATTACTATTATTAACGAAATTTATTAATATTTTTTCTTTCTATATAATTACAAGTTGAAGGAAAGAATAAGGCAGTAAGAGAACATAAAAATGAAAAAAATTCAATTAATTTTTTTTCAATTAGAGAGAGAGGAAGCTTGCAAAAAATCTAGATTCTAATTTTGTTGGAGGGTTTTTTAAATCCTTTTAGTAATTATGACACGATCTTTTCACAATTATCTCGCTTTTATGCTTATTTAAATGCATTTTAATTGCTAAAACCAAAAAAGGTGAAAAAACTTCCTTTTGAATTCTGAATGCTCATATCCGTTCACCTCTTGGGATTTTTAAATTAATTAATTAATTAAACAATTTTTGCTTATAACTCAAATTTCTAATCAAAAATAGTCTGGTACAAATAATGTAAAATCTAATTTATCTTGTCAATTCTATCAATATTTCTTTCCATTTTTTCCAATTAATTTATTTATCTCAACAATAACAATAGTAAAATACAAATATTAAAGCAATTCGATATTAATTTACTCAACTAGTTATTTTGTCAATGAATATTTGTAGAATTTAAAAAGCAGAAAATCATTCAATTTTGAATGGAAAAAAAATTACCTTCACTTGAAATGTCACCAAGTGATCCTACCAATTTACGCTGAACATCGGCATTTTGATCGATAATTTCTGAACATTTTAGATAATTCGTCAAATTCGAATTGTACTAAAATAAAACAAAAATAAATATGAAAATAAAAATAATTTTATTTTAGTTATATTTATATTATTTTATTTACTTATTAATGTAAAAATTAAACAATTACATTTCTTTCAAAATATTTTAATTTATATATATTAAGAGATCCTAAAACACCACTACGCAGTGACAGCGCTAATATTTAGTCTACTTAATTATTTATTATAATTGTGAATAAGATAAACTACCAGTGTCTTTGTAGATGTACTAGACTTCTATGCATCTAGCTATCATAGATGTCTTCCTAGTAAGATATCTCCGCAAGCTTGTCTTGCCGTAGCTTACCATTATCATTATTATTTTTATTAAATTTTTTGTTTAATAAACTAATAATTGATGATGATAATCCGTATCATATATTATTTAATTATGAGTATTAAAATGTACAAACATAAAATAAAATTTATGACTAAATTATTTCAGCGATATTGTCAATTTGAAATTTATTTACTTCCCAAAGTCTTCTTAGTTTGCAAAGTTTCCAAAAATGCTTCAAAAATATGGCATCTTTTAAGATGAAATTTTCGAAAAATATATTATCATCTAACATTTTTAGTCTTTTTTTTTATATATTTCCAAATAATTCTATTTGTTTTTATACAAGTTTTAAATATCATGTAAAATTTAGTTTCACGAGATTTAGCTACATTCAATTTATCCTTCAGAGAGTAAAGCAAGTTTTTTTTGATCCTGAAAATCTGAAGTGATCACTTACGTTATAGTTGTCGTAGAGATTTTCTAATTTTCTTTGCATCGAAGGAATTTCTTGTGAGTCTATTAATCGACCAATGCCATATCGTGCCATCTTGGTTGTTTAAAATAGAATTTATTTAAATTTACTTTATCTAAACTGATTTAAAAGTTTTAGTTTTTAAAATTTTTAAATGCGATGACCAGAAGTTTCTGAATGAGAAATTTTTTTTATTAAAAAACAATGGCAAATTCTTATTCAAATTAAACTTATTTATATGTAAAGACTCCCTATTGAGTAAATATACTTTAAGTTTTCACTCATAATTAAAACATTAAAAACATTAATAAAAAATTTAAATTTTACAAAATTTCATAACAGATCGTTATGCAATCTATTTAAAATACAATTCTTTATTGAATTTCTATTTCTCAATCTACCAAATGGTTTCCTCGGGCTAAACTTGATTTAAATACTGAGTTTGTAAACAAAAATGTTATAAGCTATTTAGCTAAAATTTTTCTAAATTTGACAATCAAATTAGCAAAATTTTACAAAAGAAGCATATAAATTGCTTTTACTAATTAGAGTATTTTGTATTGAATAACTTGAAATGTTTTCACTTTTCCCCAAAAGTTAAAAACAATTTACCGATTGCGTAAATCTCAGCTTTAATGTTTGATTTACAATATATATTTTGTACAATAAAAGTTGGTAGCTTGTTTCTATGATATTTTTTAAAAAATTTAACAATAATCTTATTTTTTTAATTTACTATAAATGTTTCTCTTGACAAACATTAAACCATAATGATTTAATTTTAATCAGCTTTTGGCAATTTAGTTATTTGTTTCAAATCAAACACCTAGAAACAGAAATAGTAACAAAGTTTCCAGTTTTGAGTATTTTTTAGGGTTTTGAATCATGAATTTTATTAAAACTTGGTAAATATTAACTTTAGCACATTTACATTTCTAATACAAAGTAACTTAGACGCTCAATTAAATTTTCATCACTATCCGCTTTTTAAATTCAAGCCTTTAATTTACATTAGTTACCAGTGGAAAACACGCAATAATTTACTATAGTTACAATTTTAAGCATAACTTAATTAATAGCTAATTTCTTATGTAATTTTGATTGTTGATGTTTGATATTGACTCTAAAGAAAATTAATCTAAAAAACTTACTCAAATATTGCGTCTTATAAAGTATTAAATAAATAACTGTAATAAGTCCAGATAAAATTCTTATAAGTATAAATTGAACTTATTTATTATTAGACATTTAGATTAAAGATACAGTTTTGCTATGTGTTTAATACTTTTATTTTAAAATGTAATATTAATAAAAACATTTGAACACAAGTTTTTGAATATTCTAAATTTAAAATCAAATATTGATTTGATAAATTTGATAGCCTATTAATTATTTTGCTTCTTTTTTGAAAGCATTTTCTACTTTTAGAAATGATTGAATTGGCTCAAATAATGTTCAAGTCTAATTTATATCCCTAAATTGCTTCACTACCAAAGCGTTACCTGAAGTTTTTTTAGCATAAAATTACATCAACATTTTAATCTGAAAACTTTAAATAAAATCGTGAAAATAAACAAAATATATATTTTTTTAAATAAAAAGGTATTAGCCAATCTCCTAATTTGATAATAAATTTTGTTTTTAACATTAATTTTTTGTTTTTATTTTAAATTTAAATTGCTTTAACTAAAATTTAATTAATAATTAATTTCAATTCACGGAATTGTTTATTAAGAATGTAAAAAATGACTATACTGGCACCTCTTTTATAATAAACATAAAAGTTTAAGAGAATAAAAACTATTATGTAACGCCTCAATTCTTGGCATATCTAATGTTCTCATGCAAAATTCTAATTATTAATTTAATTAAATACTTAACAACGAAATTTAATTTATTTCAAATTGCTTTTAATTTTATCCAATTTTTACGAGATTTTAAACACATACTAATTCTGTTGCTAAAATAACATTGCTGTCAAAATACAAAAAAGTGAAATATATATGGGGAGTTCCAGATACCAATTTCGAAATTTGATTATATTAAAAAATAGTTTGATTTCATTTTAGTTTTGTTAAATTTACTCAAGTGATTTAAATTTACGTTCGAAAAAAAACCAAATTAATAAGCTGTATAAGTTAACAATACTTATTTGTGGTTTATATAAATGAATCAAAATCTTGTATGACTAAAAGGCTTCATTAATTTAATATTTTTTTGTACTTTTCTTTTAAAAATTTGAAAATCATTTAAAATTCAAATATTCTTACAAAACAAATCAAAAAAGTATTTGGAATTGAAAAGAAATTTATAAATTGTTAGTTAAGATTTAAAATTTAAAAATTAAATATCGGACTCTATTTTAATTAAAAGAAATAATTTTTTTATGGACTTTGAAGCCTTAATTTATGCGAAACCAAGTAAATATTTGTGAAAATAAACTGGCATCTTGAAAATTTTCAAAAGGAGAATTAGAATAGTTAACGCTATGGTAACACTCAGTTTTTTTTTCTAAAATCTAATTCGTTTATAATTTGCATAACATTAATTAATATTTACATAAAAAATTATCTAGTTCCAAAAGATATTATACTTTAGGTAATAATTCGAAATATCCTTCTAATTTTAAATTATTACCAAAAATCAAAAGCCAGTCAGTAAATCTTTTTTACATATTTAATTCTTTTTCAATATATATATATTTAAAAAGTTGAATAAAAAAAAACATTTTTTTTCAAATAGACCAATTTTATATGACTTAAGATAAAACTAATTGGTTTTGAACAAGAGATGCTTTTTTAAAAAGTTACACAGTGTTTTAAAATATTTGTTTTTATTAAAAAATTACAAATAAAATACATTCTTAATTCTAAATTTCTGTTTTAAATTCTGTTTGAAATATTTTTCAAAAAATTACAATGTCGGAAAAATGCTTTGTGACTCTGACAATTTCGATAAAGATAACAATGTTGAAGTGTCTTTGCTTGTTTCCACTTTCTTGCTATTTCCTGATTGCAACAATGCGTCATTTGATAAATTCTCTTTAACTATTTTTTCATTAATTGAAATAGGTTTTTTTGATATAACATTATCATTAAATATGCTCAAAATAACATTTCCTCTTGATGACCGTTTTTCCAAATTACTTGAATTTGGTCTAAGCTCCAAATCAAGATTAATTTTGTCCAGCATAATAGGTGTAAGCCTTGTTTTGAAGTCGTTTTCCATTCGGAAATCACCAGTTGACTTTGAACGTGGCATTTTAAAAGGGTTCTCATTGAATGTCAATGCTGAATCAGTCGAATACTTTTTCATTCTGATTTTTTCAAAATCAATTTCGAATATTTCGTTTTCTTTAACTTCTATTAATTTTTTAACTGATTGTGATTTCAGCAAGTTATTTTGAAGATTGTTATTCAAATATTTTTTATGCTGTTCCCTTTCTTTAGCTTTCAGCTCTATCTCTTTTATTTCATGTTCAAGAGAAAGTTTTCGTATTTCTCTATCATATTTTCTCAACGAATAAGCTTTTTTTTTATCAATTTCCTTGATAGTATTTTCTAAAATTTTCTCTTCCAGCTTGTTCAGGTTTATAACTCTGTCTGAATATTCACTTGGTTCAAACTTACGTAAACCATTATTTATTCGATTTTTTGAAAGACTCATTTGCTTTATATTTAAATCAGATGATTGATATAGACTAAAAATTTTAAATATTCTTATTAAATATCTTCTGATATGTCATGAATTTTAAATTAACATTGTTGAGAATAAAAAATCTTAAAAAAAATTTATATTTATTTTTTGACGAAAAAATTAAGATAAATTAAAAACAAGATAAGTTCACATGAATATGCTTTAAAATCTTAACATTTTAGGTCTACAGAATTCTAAGCAAAATAATAATGATACCAGTCATATATTTGAGAGAGTTTTAATTATCATTTATTGCTAGATTAAAAAAAATAAAAGTTATAAAATTTTAGACAAAAGCTACCTAAAGCAATTCATCTTATTAACACAATAAAGCATTTGTTTCAAATTAACTTAAAAAGTCTAATAAACGATAAATGAAATAAATTTAATCTTTAGCACGAATAGTCTTTGTAAAGAAAGAACAAAAATTTGTATATTAATTCATTTTAGATAAGAAAAATCATAATTAATAGCTTTCACCTGTATCCTTTACTAATTGTTTATACCTTTTTAATGAAATAAAATTTTCAAAGATTTATAAAAATTTAATTAAAGTTTGAATTAATAAATGTTATTTAAGGTATGAGATTATTTTTGAAACTAGACAATTGGATTAATTTTTTACGTAATTAAATATTAATACTGTGATATCTAATTACTAATTCAAATGTTCATTTTTCATTTAATCTGGTAAGCAAATTTTATGATCACTTTATTTGAGAATCGTGTCAGTAAAATAGCATAGAATTATTTTTTTATAAATTAAAAAATTTTCTGAGCTTCGAATTGTTTTTTTTAAATCAGACTGATAAATCAAAAAAACAAAAATATCATTTCTAGATTCTGTAAACACCTAGATATGTTCATAGAATTATCATTTAGTAAAAATTTTAACAACAATTTTTAAATTTTTGCTCAAATTTTATTTCTTACAAGCAACCAAATATTTAAAAGTACAAGTTTTCAACCTTTCTTCATAAAGTGTTGATTTTGGACACGTGAAATATTCTATGCGTCTATATCGAGTTTGCGAATTAGAACAACGATAATATCGTGTACAACTTGAAGTATAATCAGGATAGAATCCATCACCGTTCCAACATTGAGCTCTATTAGAAATATTCTTTCTGGTACTCAAAGGCTTTGGAAGTCGGTATTTGACGTCCGAGAATAATTCATTCTTAACGCTGTTAATTAGAAAATATCTTCCCTTTAAATAATTAAAAAACTCAAGGGTATACTTGTATTTATTTAAGACAGTTTTAAAACCTTATTGCAAAATGTTCCACTGTAATCATCCAAGCTAAGATCCCAAAACATCACACCAGACAAATGATTATATTTCACATATTTAGTCTATACGATAAATATAAGTTGAAGAAAATAAATTTAGATTTACTTTATGAATAAGACTTTGTTGATCTTCGTAGCCAATCCAATCATTTCCTTTATAAAGAATCGGAACCCTTTTTTGGTTATCCCATATACGAGTCCAACCATAGGAATTTATTAGTTGGCATATTTCAAAATATCCTATCATTCCTGCTGATTTTGAGTACTAGATTTTAGAATAAAAAAATTTATTTCACGGTTTAGGTTTTTAGATAAGAAAAAGTAAAAATAACCTGTCCTGATATTCCTGATTCGACCGATATACTTTGTGATTTTATGAATGGAAAATATTTCTTTCTAAATGTTCTTCCATAGAGAGCCATTCCGAGAACTAATTTTGATCTAGGAACACCATAATTAAGCATTCCTTTGACCAAACTATTAACATCATAATTTGAATCTCCAAATAATGGTGAATGATGACGAATATTTGACTCCCAGGGACCATGAATATCCTATTTAGTTAAAATTCAATTTTGGGAAAATTTTTAGAATAATTTAAGCTTACATATCCGATTAAATTTATAAAATCAACATTGCTAAAAATGAAAAATATATAATTATCTTTTTTAGACAAAAAAATACAACTAAATAACTTGATAATTTGGACAGCTTTCTGACGATTTTTTGGCAAGTTCTTTTTAGATGGTATTGTAATAGATAGAATCAATTTATCTTTTGAAATTGCATTTTTTAACTCATGAATAAAATCTCCCAAAAGATCTTTGAAATTCTCAATATTATCCAAATAATCAAGATGTTTGTTTGCAAAACAATCAACTAATTGTTCATAATTACACGATTTTACTCGATTATCAAAAAGCAAATTAGCAGGACATGACATAGAAACTACATTTTCCCATCTAGTTCCAACATGCCAACAAGAGTAAAATTCTCTACAGCCTGTTTGGTAATTTGGATACAAACCATTGTTAGGACATTTAAAAGAAACATTTGAATTAGATTCAAATATGTAATTTGAGACCGGTCTCGTATTTTGATAAGTACCGGTTGAAACCTTCCAATTTTTGGTAGATGTTGTAGGAATTGTTGTTTTTGAAAAATAAAATGGTTGATAATATTGAAAAGATGCATGTTTGTAACCAATACTTATATCTGAACATCCGTAAAATTCCTCTTGAGAACCACAGCCAAGACAAGATTTTCCAGTAATAGGATTAGTTCCCCAGCTATTTCCTGTATGGTATTTCCACTATGAAAAATATTAAAAACCTATAAAAATCAAAGCTAAATTTAAATCTCTTCACTTGAAAAACACATCGATGACAGGTTAGTCCTGCTGGGAGCATAAGCTTATAAGTATAAAAAGATCCCATTCCGGGAGAAGCTAACATTTTTGAATTTCCAAATTGGTCTCTTAATAAATTTAGGTTTAGGCAATCTTGATTTGCATCTTTTCCTTGTCCTATCAAGTGATCTGCGTTACAGATTCGAAACTCAAACCATCCTAAGTGATTTGCAGTTAACTATGCCAAACAAAATAAGAATTCTAAAAAATCATTAACATATATTACTTCAACTCTGACATTAATAATTTCACCCTGAGAATAATTTCTTACAACAAAACCTGTGTATTTTTGGCCGCCAAATTCAAAATTTCTAGGTCCTGAATAACTATCTCCGCATATTCCACATTTACCTCCTTAATTAAAAAATATGATTATGAATTATCAATTTCTTGGTACCATTTAAATTCCATTGAGTTTCTTTACCACCACAAAACATTTGGTTATCAGTAAACTCTGCTTTACATCCTTTAGGAAATTCTCGCCAACAAGAAGATCTAGCTGGTGGGTCTATCAAACGACCATGACTATTAATACGCAATATTCTAATAAATATCAGCAAAAAAATATAAAACATTATTCTGATTTGGAATTTTTTTGTTACAGCACACACAAAAAAAAGATTTTATAAAAGAATATTAGTTGATTAAATTTTTATTTAAATTAATAAAAGTTCATAAGAAGAAACTTTAGTAGTGCTTTTTCTCATCAAAATTCAAATCTTAAAAAAAGTATTAATGTCAATTTGATTTTTTGAGATAATATTATTACCGATTCCGTCAAAGCCATATTTTTTCATTAAGTTTAAAGCTGAATTAATAAAATTAAGTCGTTTCGACCTGTCATAAATAAATCGTTTTAATTCTCCATTAAGATCAAAACCTAAAGGATTATTAATTAATTATCTCTCTCTTCAAGTTTAGATTAAATTAAAATATACTTCCTATTGATAGTAACACACTTAATTTAGGATTTATGCGTTTCAAGTTATTGATTCGCGAATAAAGTCCTGTGTTATGTTCAAAAGTTTCTTCCAAATAAGGTTCTGAAGGCACAAGCTTATCGAACCTTATTTTAGCAAAGGCGTAATTTAAATGTGTACAAAGATTTGGATCTATCTGTTCAGGTTCCAATTTAGCTCCATTTCTGTTACGTGACCATGATGTATAATAACAAACAACTAAATAATATATTTTATTAACATTTATTGCTTTAATGTATTAAATTTTAAAAATATTGAATTATATCATTTATGATAAGTTTATTTTTTCAGTGATCTTAAATCTTTAGAAATTAAAATTAAATTAAATTTGAAAAAAAATCTACAATGAATTTTTTAATTTATTGAAAAAATATTACTTTTAGACTAAATCATACCTTTTTTGTTTATAGTATATTGGTTAATAACTGACCTTTTTTTAACAAGACCTTAATTTTTATAATATTATAAAATTCGGCTAGTAATAGATTTAAAGAATTCACTTGAGTTGAAATTGTCAATTTGAAAATATGCGGTGTTGCGTCTTCCTTAAATAAGTTAACTTTAATTTATGAATTTTGAACAGGAAAAATACTTATTTGAAATTGTATTATAATAAGAATCAAATAGAAATTTTGTTTCATTTTAGCTGCAATGATAGTAATGATTTAGAATTATGAGAATTTAAGTAATATTTTTGATTAAACTTTTAGAGTTTTTTGAATTTTCTTGACTTAATATTAATGAAATATTTTAGATCATTTTGAAGAGCTCGGTATAAAAAGTTATTATGATAAAATTTTATTCAAAAGTAAATTTTTAAATGATATTAAGCTCAGTGAAAATATTGAATTTTTTAATCAAAATTGATCAAATCAAAATTTTATAAACTGAATATGCAATAAAGTATCTATTAAATTATCATTGCCTGTTATTTTCTGATATTTTAAAAAAATTTGGGTTTTAATAAAATATTTGGTAATCAATGATTTTATTTGAAACTGTAACTGCAGGTTCTCGGGCCCGAAGAACTCCTCATTGTCTTCCTTCCGCTGGGGAAGTCTTAGTTCGGCTTCCATTTTGCGGCGTCTCACCCCGCACACCCGATTAACTTCGAATTTGAGTCTTGAGCCATGAAAGACCATGCCCGTCCAGTCGAGCATGGCCTCATTATCTTCTAGGCGGGTGAGTGCCACAAATGCGTGTCCCGGCTCCATCCGGTTGTTCGACACGAGGTGGCATACCAATATTTGCGAGAGCCCTTCCTCGCGGGCCCTATCGTTGAGCCGGGTCTTTAACGAGTCCCGACTATTTACTACACTTGGCACGTTTTTGATAATCAAGTCATATATCAATTCCATGACTTAAGTTGCTAAAAATAAAATAAACAAGTAGTGTTTGTAACTTTAATTGTTAAAAAAAAAAATTTTCTTGTTTGACTCGTGCTTCTTGCACAACTAAACACTCCTGGAATAGTGTAAATAATTTGTCTTGTTTCATTTGACTTAACTGTATTTTAACTGTCTAAACTGTGAGATGTGTTTAACTGTAATTTCTGGACTAAATTCATAAGATAAATATTTGGACTTCCATTAAACGAAACAAATAAAAATAAAAAATAAATAAATAAAAAATAGTTTGTGTAAAAAAGGTTAAATAGAGTTCTAGATTCTGGTGATTAACTTGCCGTTAGACCCTTGCTCTTTTGTAAGCTTTTCCCCTTTTTTGTGTATCCGCTTGTGTGAGCCTAATGCTCCAGCTGTGCTCGTTACGAAATCACACTCATCGCACCTATAGTTTTCTTTCACTGCTCCTATTGGTCCTGTCGTTTTCTCTGGTGTACCGTACATGGTTTTTTCTAAGATCTCTTCTTCATTGTGTGGACCTTCTGGACTACTTACACCTTCCGAATTTTCCGGCGCAAGTGTTTCTAACTGTGGAATAATCATCGTTTCATTCTCAGGTGGATTTTCTTCATTGTTACTGTTCGCTTGGGTGTTTTGGTTTCTATTTTGCCTAGCTCCATTTTCGATTTCAACAACCTCTGACCTAGTCTCTTCTCTTCCGGCTTGTTCGCTTGTTGGTTTCACTTGATTCTTTTTTTTTCTGTGAATGGCAATGGTTTTCTTGTTTTCTCTCCATTCACTGCCTGAATCTGAACTGATACTTTCCATCACTTTAGCGTGATCTCTTGACACGTAACGTGTCATCCGATTATAGTGCACAATTTGCTTTTTTTCTGTCTTCACGTCACGGACCTCAAAATTGACGTCACTCAAGATACTCGTAACCTCAAATGGGCCCAGAAATTTAGGAACGAAACTTCTGACCTGTCCTACTTTTTGCCTATTGTTCGACAACATTACTAGATCGCCTACTTTAAACACTTGGCTGTTCTTCACCGCTTTATCGTATTGCTTTTTCTGCTTTTGTTGTGCCTGTTCGATATTTTCTGAAGCTTTTTTCTGGATTTCTTCGCGCGGCGTTCCTGGCACACTAGTTTCAATTTGCAATTTTCTGTCGCACTTGCTCATCAGTGTTGTTCCAAAAATTATCTGATTTGGGCTATAACTTGTTGACTCGTGTGTAGCGTTATTATATGCAAACGTAACCTGGCCTAATATTTCGTCCCAGTCGTCGTGACTATCCGCCACGTATGAGCTCAACATTTGTTTAATTGTTTTAATGGTGCGTTCCGCCAAACCATTACACTGCGGGTGATATGCCGTAGTGCGTATTTTTTTGATTCCCTGTTCTCTGCAAAACTCGTCGAATTCTCTTGCTTCAAAGTTTCGGCCTTGGTCGCTCAAAATCGCGAATGGAACCCCAAAAATTTCCAACGCTCTTCTTTTCAGAAAACTAATGGTCTTGTCTGCTGTCGTCCTCTGAGTCTCACCTGTGATGCAATACTTTGAAACATAATCAACTAGTAGAAAAAAATGTGTGTTTCCATTTTTGGTTAATTTCAACGGTCCCGCTATGTCTATTCCCACTAGATCCCACGGAAATTGTACCTTAATTGTAATTAATGGGTGCCTGCTCTGTACATTCTTTGGTTTAGTCAACTGGCACTTTTCGCAACTTTTGCAATAGTCATAAATTTCGGACTTCATCTGAGGCCAATAGTAACGACGGGAAATGGTTTTGTAGGTTTTTTCGTAACTAAGATGCCCTGCTGAAATCTCGTCATGGTATAACTGGCAAACCAACTTGCGTAGTTGTTTGGGAACTACGATGGAATTTTCTCCTTGAAAGTTCTTTAATTTTAAAACATCATTTTCTATAAATAAAAATTCCTTATTGTTGTTCCAGTATGCTGAATTGTCTAAGTCTAAAAACTCTTTTGTATCGCCTGTTTTTACTCCTAACCTAACCACTGCGATTTCCCGGTCCTTGCCCTGTTCTTCTTCCCAGTCTACTTTCACATCCGTTTCCAGCTTGTTCACACACACCTGAGGTGGTCTCGATAACAAATCCGCTGTCTGATTTAAAGCTCCTGGGTGATATACTATCTTGTAATTCAGTTCTTCCAATTTTAGCAATAACCTATAAAGACGTCCATTGGGTTCTTTGGCTTTTTCCAATGTGCTTAAAGGCTTATGGTCTGTGAAAAACTGAATCGGCCTCCCAAAAATATACGCATGGTAAACCTTAGACGCGTACACAATGGCTAACATTTCCTTTTCCGATGTTGAATAGTTCCTCTCGTGCTTGTTTAACAACCGGCTTGTATACGCAATTGGGTGAAAAATACCTTCAATCCGCTGTCCTAACACAGCGCCCAGTGCTAAATCCGATGCGTCAGTATAAATTTCAAACTCGCCTTTGAAATTTGGGTAAATCAAGATTGGTGCTTGCACCAGTAACTTTTTTAGCTCCTCATACGCTTTCTGGCATTCTTCTGACCAAATGAACGTAGACTTCGGCGTTATAAGCGCATATAGATTGGCAGCTACGTTACTGAACGAAGGGATGAACCTTCTGTAATACGAGATCATTCCCAAGAACCGTTTAACTTCGTCCTTGTTAGTTGGTGCTTTCATTTCCACAATAGCTCTAATTTTGCCGTAGTCTGGCCTTAGTCCTCGCTTGGTAATCTGGTAACCCAAATAATTTACTGTATCCATGAACAGTTTGCATTTGCTCGGCTTGAGTTTCAGATTGGCTCCAATGAATCGTTTTAACACTTCCTCTAATCTAAGTACATGCGTTTCGAAGTCTTTTGCAAACACAATGATGTCGTCAATGTATACGAGACAATATTTCCAGCTTAGGCCTTGTAGTAGGTTGTCCATGGCCCGTTGGAACGTCGGGGGGGCATTGGTCAACCCAAACGGCATCACTCGGAACTGGTACAAGCGGTTATTGGCCGTAAATGCTGTCTTCTCTTTGTCCTTTTCTTCTAATGGGATCTGCCAATATCCCGCTTCTAGATCCAAAGTCGTAAAATACACCGAACCACCTAGCATATCCACCGTCTCGTCAATCCTCGGTAGAGGGTACGAGTCTTTTACGGTCACTTGATTCAACTTCCTAAAATCAATGCAAAAACGATATTCCTGCTTACCATCACCTTGAACCTTTTTCTTGACCAAAATTATCGGGCTTGACCACGGGCTTTTACTTTCCTCGATAATTTTGTTATCTCGCATTGACTTTATCTGTCTCCCAATCTCCTCTTGTGCTGCTTGCGGCATCCTGTATTGTTTCTGTTTAATTGGTTTCGCACCCTTCGTGTCGATACCATGTTTCGCGACATGTGTTGTCCCTACGTCATACTCTGTCCATTTGAACGCTTTCTTGTACCTTGTGATCAACTCTTTTACCGATTTCTGCTGTTGATTCGTTAACTCTTGGTTTATTTGGATAGTATCCCATTTGATATCCCCATCCTCATTTAAACTCTCTACTTCGGATTCTTCGTCTATCTCAACCTCTTCCCATACACCCACCTCTGCACCTTCTTCCAACATAATGGCCCTTTCCGTAATGTTCATTACACTTACCCTAAGTCTTCCCTCACTGGAGACATTTCCTACACTTCTTGCCCAGATAACTTCCTGGTTTAAATTGTTCGATTTTTCCGGTCTCGGTTCGAACATTACTATTTTGTCTTTGGTCTTTACCTGGATTTCAACTAACATTTCTGTCTTAGGTCTAACAATCACGGAACTTCTCACTATTCCCAAATTCTTATTGGTGGTATCATTTTCGCTCGTCACTGGTTCTTCACATAAACAATTTATCTGGTGTCGAATCTGGTTATCACTTAAACTGACGATCTCTTTTTCGTAGTCAAAAATTGCCTTGAAACGCTTCAAAAAATCGACCCCTAAAATTGCTCTTTCTGTTATGGTTGTAAAAATAAATTCATGATCTGCACTCCAACTGTTAATTCGCATTCTCACCGTTCCTCTTGCACACGCTACTGCCTGGCAATTTAGAGCTGATTTGATGTTTACTTCCACGCGCTCTAGACCCAGGTCATTAAACTCAGACTGTCCTGAAATTACCTTGTTTACCTTCTCTGCAAGCTCTTTTGGCAACTTGCTTATATTCATAAATGATGCTGTTGCTCCACTATCTAATAACATTGGGACACTAAATACGCAGTTACCAACACTTACCCTTGTTTCCAGTCTTGTAAGTTTGGTTGCACGTGCTAGTTCTAAGCTGAAAGATTCACATTGCACGGTGTTAGCGACTACTTCTGACTCATCTTCCACTTCAGCTTCGATAGTAAAAGCAGATGTCTTCGGCCTGTTCTGGTTATAATTCTGATTGTTATTGTACACACTCCGGTTTTGATTTTGCTGCATCCTGTGTTGATAATTTTGACTTTGCATTTGGTAATTTGGCGTCTGCTGTTGGTGTTTTCTTTCGTACCATGTGTCTTTAGATTCACCCTTCTTATCCGCGTCAAGCATACGTCTCCTACACATTGCCCACTTGTGACCTGGTTTGTTGCAATAATTACAATTCCCAACAAACCTTCTGTTGTCGTACTGAGGCTTAGGAACCGCTTTATTGATCTCTATTTCTTGTTTAAACTGTCCTGGCAAAACTGACTTATAGTCGACTTGATTTTCAAAAATTACTATTAATTCTGACCATTTCTTGTCTGCTATCAGTTCTAGGAAAGTTTTCGTCGTTTCCGGCACACTTGACACTAGTCTCGCCTTTAACAATTTCGACTTCACAGTCACATCCAAACCCGGTAGACCCTTGTCTACTAGTTTTTCTAAATCTCTTGCAAAACTTGCCAATGACTCGCCTGGGTTAAGGATTCTATTGTAAAACAGGTTAAGGTAGTATTCGGTTGGTCTGAAACAGGTCTCCTTCAGTTTTTCGAATATTTTCCTAATGTCTTTTCGTTCAGCTTCTTCCATTCCATTAAATACTCTAAGTGCTTTACCTGACAAACAATATGCTATCACTGCTGCTTGCTGAATACTGTCCCAACCATACATGGCTGAATCATATCCGAAAGCTTTATAAAACTCGTCATAGTCTACGTTTTCACCGTCGTAGTTCAAATTACTTCCCATACCTCGCTTTGCCATTTTCTTATAAGTATTTATTTGGCTTCACTCTGATTAAATCTGTATTTTCTAAACCGACAACCACGCAACGCAACAAAACTCTTTATTGTTTTCTTCTGACACGAGAACTTTCTATTCTTTCTCTTCTCTCTTTTTTTTTTTTTTTTTTTTTTTTTTTAAGAATAAGAATTAGACGCACGCTCCTTGTACAAATTCTAACTGGCTTAACAATCTCCTAATTCTGGTTGGCTTACACTTCAAAAGCTCAACCGCTATCACCAATGTAACTGTGAGGGGGTGTTACTTAATAAAACAATTTTATATTTTTATGACCGACTTTATTTAATATAATTTTGCTTTATATAGTCTTGGTAGCGTCTTGGTGGGGAGGGGCTAGAGGGTCACAAAACATTTAATAAATTATTTAACTTATTTAACTACCTCGATGTTAAATTATAAATAATAGAATAGCTTTGAATTGTTTCTTTAACATTGCAATCATTTTCTGTATAATTACGTGTTATTGATCCCTTATAGCTGGTAGTAATGTTTAAAACTAAGGTTTTTATTTGACCGTTGGGCAATTCAATACTCTCTTCGTGTCCAACGAATTGACCTATTGGTAATTCTTCATTTATTCCAATTTTATTACTACGTATAGCATTTATTATTTGAGGAGGAATATTAGTTATTTGATTCCCATTGAGAGCCAAATCTCTTAATTCTGTATTTTTAAAAAAATTATCCAAAATTTTCTGAGATTCTTCTTGCAATCTATTGAAAAATTCTTCAAAAAAATCATTATGCTTTTTGAAAGCATTGCTTAATTCTTTGAATCGTATTTGTGGATCTTCACTTTGGATATTTTTTAATTCATTTAAGTACTGCCTCGGTACATAAATCATAAAGGATGTCTTATTGCTATCTAAAAGAGATTCTCCGATCAAAAATCTAAAAGGCCGATACACAGTTATTGGATCTTTGTCATCCAAATGAAAAATTTCAACTAATTCATTTTTAGGTTTAGCAATCGCATATACCCCCATTTTAAAATTCTGAACAAATTTTTCATGTTCTCTTTTATTTGAAGGATCGATTTCATTGAGATACTGAAATGGTCCGTAATGTTTTGTAGAAAAAGCATGTACAATTTCGATATTTTGTTTGTCTAATGAATCTTTTAGTGAAGAAAAATTAGGCATCTTGATGAATTGAATTTTTTAGACAAGTATCAAATTCAGATACAGAATACCAAGTTTTAGAAATTTATAATTAATTTAATTTTATAATTATGCTTAGCTAATTTCGAGTAATTGACATTTAATTTTACAAAACGATAATTGAAGCGTGAATTTTTATTCGAAAATCAAACTTTATTTCTTTTTACTGATTTTAGCAGTAACAAATTTTTAATTTTTCAATTTTTTGAAATATTTGATTATTTTATTTGATTAATTAGGATTATTTTAAAATATTTTTGTAAATTTTTCATTTAAATCATCATCGTAATCATATAATATAAAAATTTCGAAAATAACATAAATAAGTTATATATTATTTATTTATCTAAATATTTTCAAATATGTTTAAAAAATATTGTCTAAAAAGAATCTAGGAAAAAGTTAACTCAATAAATGATTTCTCGTCGAGTTTATGATTAGTTACAATTTCTTACAAATACAAATTCGTTATAATGTAACCATTTGTTTTCTTCATTGTCAATAAGTGCCTTGTTATCTTTGTCATAAAAAGGGTTTGCTCCAGTTGCTCCGACACAATCTAATTTAAAATTGCATTCAATTAATGTATCGAAAGCTTGTTCTAAAAATGTGTGCTTAAGAAAAAATCTTGAAGTGTATCTATCACTAACACCGTGATCAGGATCTCTGCTTTCATTTAACGTGTCTCCAAAAACTTCTCGACATAGCTGGACTCTTCCACTGATTAAAATTCTTGAAATTTTTCTAAATTTAACATCATTTAATCCATCGCGCCCATTCGAAAAAGTGCCTCTATAGCCTACAATAATGCAACCGTTGCTTGATTTTTTGCGACCACTTACAGGTGCTGAACTGATCAAACGTTCTGGCCTCAAATTGACGGCATTTATTAGGTGTCCATTTACTATTTCTGTGTCGCTAATTAATTTAACCATATTTGGCAATCTATAAAACTCTGCTTCACATTTAAGTCGTCTTTTTTCTGTAAAATTTTCAGGTAAAATCAACTGCTTATTTCGCAAATAGTCCAATATATATCTAAACAAAAGACCATCTCTATCGATGAAGATGCGATCTTTTGAATCTTTAACTTGAGATTTTGACTCGAATATTTCACTAAATAAGCTATTATTCTCTTGACACAAAGTCTTAGCTGTGGTTGTGTAATATACTCCACCAATATTCAATTCAATAATCAAATCTTCACTTCCAGACATTTTTTAAAATTCTTTTATTGATAATAAAATAAAGTTCTTTTTGATAATTTGATAAAAATCTAAAAAAAAATTAATTGAAAAATTTAATATTATTTCAATTGTGATCTTCAGAAATAATAATGAATATCATTGATAATTAGCTTTTTAAAGAAAATTATGGAATATCAATATCTAAAAGACATAATAATTTTATGTTGTTTTAAATTCTAATTTGTAAAAAGGAAAAATAATTAATGGATTAGATAAAAAACTGCTTACAAGAGCTTTTCAATTATTGAGAATAATTTGATTTTGTAAAATAATTAAACTAATAATTAGAATTCCATTCTAACAATTTTAGCTTTGTTAATTAAAAAGTTAAAGAAAATTTTTTCCATTTTCAAAAGAATTCGTTTGAACCTAAGGGTTTGATATTAAGATTAGTAATCAGTTAATTTACTAAAATTTCTTATAAGGAAAGAAATTATATGGTTGACTTAATAAATAAAACATGCATATGAAAATAAGTTTTTATTAATTTAAATTAATACATCTTAATTGCATTTTGTTTATCTATTGGATTATTAGACTTGAACAATTTGAGTTAAGTACATTAGTTTTCAAAAAAATGATTAATAAGTTTTAGTTTGACTTTATAGACAATATATTGTATCTTTTGTCATTAACTTGGGTAAATTGAATGAAAATTAAATTGTATAGTTCCTGGAATAATTATTCCCCAAATATAAAATGCAATAGTATAAGTTATGCTATTATTGGAAAATTTAACTACAACATTTCTTCAAAAATTAAAAAAACATTGCATCATGATATGTTATTAAAAAGAGATCATATTGTTGTAATTTAAAATTAAAACTAATAAAATAAAACATTTCTTGCTAATTTTAATCAGACAACAAAGAAAAATAAGTTGTTTCACTAATGAATTTTATCTCTTTTAATTGTCAGCTATGCATAAGTTCTTTTTTAAGATAATTTAAACTCGAGTCTATACTTAATCAATCAAACCTTTTCATTTTTTCCTTTTTGTCATATTCTTAGAAAAATAATTGATACGAACAAATATCTCCAATAAATCATTTTAATAAATATTCAAATAAATGTCAACAGAATTTTAATTCGTGATAAAAATATTAGTTAAAAAAAGAAAATATTAACACCTAAAATCTATTGAGATTTAAAATTCAATAATAATAATTCAAATTAGCTCAAAATTGAAGGCTTGAAATAAATTTACATTCAATTTCGTTTTCCTGTTCTAAACTGCAATTGATTTTTCCTTTTTTTTTAACAAAAACGCCAAAATTCAAATTTTTATTATTTTCAACTTATGAATATTAATTTAATTAATATTTTTTTTAAATTACTATGTAATAAAATAAATTGAGTCGGTTGAACATACTTAAATTCATTAGAAAAATGTATCATTTTTCAAATACTTTATAAATATATTTTTGACAATTGATCTCTTGTATTAAAAAACTTCCTTTTTAATAATGCCTAAGCAACAAAATTTTATTATTAATTTTTATCTTCATAACGTGTTTATTTATTTAAGGTTAAATTCAGAAAAATTTTAGATATGCGATAGCTACGAGTAATGTAGTTGTTGTAATCAAATATTTTGTATTTATCAATAAAAATCAATGAAGAACTTTTTTCCTTACTAATATTATAATAAATCATCAATTTCTTTAAATTTCCTTTGTCCAAAAAAACTAACAATACAGAACAACAGAACTAATATTAATGAATCGATTTTTACTAAATTTGTAATTGATTAATTATTTTAAAATAGCTATCTTGCAAAATGTTTTTGCTTAAAATAATTTTTTCCATCTTCTTGGTTATTGTTTTCAAAATTAGCGTCTATAAAAGAATATATTTAAAATTATGTTTTATAGTTTCCTGGCTAAATTAAACAATTTATGCTGAATTGATCGCAGTCTTTATAATGATTGAAATATATACATCAGCTCCAATAATCAGTATCTTAATAGCGTTTTCTAAAAAAGTCTTCCAAGATGATCTAAATTTGCTAAAATCTCTTTTAAATAAGAAAAAAATCGATTCAAGATCGATATATTTAAGTTTTTTTTAAATGAATGATTTAATCGATGTATTCTTTTTTAATTTTTCTCTCTCATTTGTCAAAATGAAAATAAAAATTGAGACTTATATAGACGGGAGAAAAAGGGAATCAATATTAACTAGAATTTTAATTAAATATTTTCATTCACGACAAACAGAGATGACGAAAAAGGACTTTGGAAATAAACAAGGTAAATTTGTTCTCAAAATTTTTTATCAAATTTACTAATTTTTCTTCTATTTTAATTTTGCGAAGATTAAATATTTATTAAAGTTAGAATTAATCAGTCAAAACATAAATAAAACTTAATTTAAAGTTTCTAAATTTAAATCAATATTTAATTTGTAAAAATACTCGAAAGAAAATCTTGATAAGTATCCACTCAAGTCACTAAGATAATCTATAATTTATTGATTAATTTATCTAAAATGATGAATCAAAATGGGCTCAAAAATCAATTGATTATTTATTATAAAATTGATTGTTTATATAATACCTTTTAAAAAAATGCTTCGAAGTCTTATTAAAATTATTTTTTTTAAAAATTCGAAATTTATTGTGCATGCAATACTCTTAATGTTATTAACTAAACACGCAAATTCATTAAGAGGTTATTTAAAACATTGATTGGCATTTATGATAAGAATTTAATTTTAAAATCTAATCTTCAAAATTTATTTACAAAAATCTATTTTATTTAAATTCGAGTCATAAATTAATTTAATAAAAGTGATTTATCTACACATAGCTTTCTTCATTAGAAGAGCATTGTAAAAATGATTCATTCGATTTTGGTTTGATCAGTTGTTGTATATCTGCTTCTATCAGCAAAGCCGAACTCTCTAATGACTCTGAAGAGATTGCCACTTGTCTTAATGCAGCCTTTTTGAAGTCATTAATTTTTTTTACAAAAAATTGGCAAATATTTACTTACCAAGCATGCAACTAATACCGAATCGCTGTGGTTTCTTTCATTTGCATTTCGACACAAAAACGATATCCTGGAAATGACTTAAATTAGAAGTTTAATCAAAAAACTCTAAATAAATAAATTAAAATATATGCTTGGAATAGAAGTATATCGTGCATTGCTAATAAATGATTAAAAAATAATTATTAACTTTATTTCTCAAAGGATTTACAAATTTAAATTAAATAACATTTTTCTCATTTTGAGAAAATTGAGCAATTTATAACATCAAAAATTAATTAATAATCGTACCCCCTAAATCAATCAATTGGCTTGTGTATTTAGCTTCTTTACAAAAACGGCTAATGGCAATTGCTGCTTTTTGCTGAACTCTCTCGCATGCATTCAGTTCAGATTCGATTGTGTTCCTTGACGAGTCCAAGTTCATATAATTTATAGGTCGTTCATTCAAAAAATCGACCAATAAGTTTAAACCATTAAATTCGCTTATATCATATCGACAATTTTCCAATAATGCCATGTTTGCCAAAATGGTAGTGATCTTTAGAAATTATTTTCATCTAATTTTCTATTCTATTTTTAAAGTTTTTAATTTATACTTGATCTTTAACAAATATGGAATTGTACTGTTTTAAATAGTAATTTTCGATGAGAACTTGAGCTGTTCCGAATTGATTCAAATATTCGCAGGCTATTTTATCCAAAAATGTGATATTTGCTAATGCGGCAGTTCCAATCAGGAAAATTTCTATATCACTTGAATCCCTGCATAAAACTGAAATTTGTTTTAATTAATTTTACTTTATAAAATAAATGAAATAAGTTTTACTCGTGAGAGCGCGAATTAGATCTTCAATATTGTCAAGAAAGCCTTTTAAATTTTCACAAAAATCGAGATATGGCGATGTTATCTGAGCTATAAAGCAAATAATTATTTGGTTTTTTTTGATTATTTTCTTTTAATTACCCACGCATCCAGCACATTCAGTCCTGGTCCATTCTGAAGCTTGTTCGTCACACAAAATATCTGTCAATATATTGAAGCAATTGATTTTTTGGAGACTATTCAATGAATCTAAGTCTGAACAAAGAATGCTTAGTGTCCTTAGAATTAAGTCTTGAATCTCTCTGAAAAATGGATCCTTTAATACACCAAAAAGACAAATGATTGCATTTTCCTTAATTAAAAAAAAATTAATTTAAGATTATGATCATTAAAGAGTATTTTACATTAATTATAGTTTTTTTAACCAAATCATTCTTTAAACTAATGTCTAGTAACTGATTTAATATTGCTTTAATCAAATCTAGACTTTCAGTATTGTTAATTTTTTCAAGTTGTCTCTTCACACAAATCTGGATTATACAATTAAAATATTTTTGAAATATTTCTTCCAGAGTAATTAAAAATTTGGTGTCTATATTATGATTGTTAGTTTCTTTAACACTTAGAATAAGTTTAGATTTCCAAAAATTTTTTAAAAAACAGTGAAGTTTTCGAACACTAACTCATTTACTTAAAAATTTCTTTAAATTTAAAAACAATACCAAGCAAGAGAATGTAAATATTTAAATAAATCTCCAATACAGAGAAAACTTCACCTTCTTCTATTACAAAAATACTTGTTTAAAATCTTCTCTAGTGATATTAAGCTTATACTAAGCTTTTCTTCGAGTTCTTTCAATTGAAAATTAGTCGACTTATTAATCTGTTTGTTTGAACAATTAATTTTATTGAACAAATTAATGATTAATTGTATATTGTTCATGATTTTTTTGAGTGAACCCGAAATATTTTGCCATGAGAATTTTTCCAATCTAATTTTAAAAAAGAGTAAGATATAAACCAATTTAACTAATTCAGTTCTTACTTTATTATTTTTGATAAATCTTCAATAAGAATATCCTTTTTTTGAATGGCAAGTTCCATAAATTCTTCGAAATGATTATAATAAATTTTTGATTATGATTTCAAAAATCTTACCATGGATAGATAGATCTGATACGATGGCTTTAGATGTATAATTATCACTTAATACATCGTGAATCTTTTCTGTTTTAAATTGGTTCTTGAAGTAATGATTTTAAAAGAGTTCTAATTTTAAATTAATTTTTACCAATTTGCTGGATAATGATTTTGCTTGAAGAACGCAAAGACATTCGTTTTCGCTCATCATACGTAAATCTTGAAGCCATTTATTTACCGAATTATTATTGGTAATATTTGAACTATGAAAAATAAACTATCATTAAGAATTCAATAAAAAAGGAAAAACTTTAGAACCGATTTACCTATTCGAAATCATTTTAGATTAGTTCTCTTATACAAATCAAAATTTTGAAAATATAAGATACCTATTATACGATAAATATCTAAGTCGCTTACTAAAAAAATACTAATTAGGTTGCTTACTTAAACAAAAATATCACTTAGGTGTCAATAGTTATTTTTACACCGAATAGAATAGATATGCAAGGTATGTTAGTTTTGTTTGCTTGGTTTAGCGTAGGTTCAAAAAAGGAAAAAATATATCGAAAATTATTTGAAATTAAGGGCTTATCTTTTGAAATGCTTATTATTTCTTACTGTATACTTTGAACCTCAATTATAAATCTTAGACAAACAGATTTGAGATTAATGACACAAATTAATTCAAAATAAAGGTCTTGATATAAAAAATCTGCATTCTATCACATACTTTTGAATTGATTGCTTAAAATATTGGGCCAAGCAACTTTCGTTTAGACTACGGACATAATGGAATTTGCTGGATAAATATTTGCTTTTGTTCATAGTGCTTTTTTGAATCTCATTAATCGACCTTGGTTTTGATCGATTTGGTTGAATTTCGTATTGATTTACTTTTCTAATTTGACTGTTAATTTGGTTTGAATTTAAAATACAAGTTTTGTTTGCCATTACTTTTAAAATCTAAATATAAAGTGTTCACGTTAAATAAAAGCTAATATTTTTTGTACTATTGACACAAAATTAGAATTAATAAAAAATATACGATAGTTTAACTGCTTCAAGATATTTATTTAACCCTTTTATTAAGAGTTAGATTTTAGATTGTTCATAAAAACCTAATTTAAACGCTTTAAAAGCTTATTAATTGAAGTAGAAAAAAATGTACATGTTTGAAGGAAGATTAAAGTTTTTTTTTATCAATTTATTATTTGAAAAGCCGCATTTTTTTTTTTAAAACTAAAAACAAGTTAATAAAATAAAAAATATTCAAATTTTAAATTTAGTCATAAGCTAGTTTATTTACTACTTTCGGGCAAATTAAGACTAAGCACCAGATTACCATTCAAATCTTTGCAGACTGGTAACGGCTTGAACCTAACAAAATCATAATTTTGCTTTTTTTTTGATTCGTTTTGCATGCTAGTCAATTTTTTAATACGTAAACTTTTATTTTTTTCTAATATATCCAACTTCACATCTAAATAAGATTAAGATAAAAAAGGTCAACATAGATTTATTGTTTGAGCAATTTGATATAAAGAGTTTAAAGATTCATTTTTTAGTCAAAATTACCTGAATAGTTTTTGGTACTATGGGAATTGTTCATAAAACTGATAGTAGATGAGGAATTTAATGTAAGATCTAAATTATTCGATATCTCTGACATAGATTCGAGTTGTTTAAATTTATATTTTTTGGCAGGTTCTTCACCATCAAAATGCCTATTTTTAGATTTTAAGCTCAAATTCGATCCATCTAATTTACTACATTCGCTGGTAGTATAAAGAGATTCTTCACTTTTGTAAACTTTCATCTTCGAATGAGACTGATTTTCTGAGTCCAAAACAAAACAATTTTCAAATGGATTAAATGTATTTATTTTATCAGCTAATTCATTTAAATTTAGAATACTTTGGCTTCTAGTTAATTTTAGTGAAGTTTCAATTTGTTGTTTAGAAAAGAAACTTTGTTTAAAATTAAGATTATCAATACAGCACACTCCACATTTTAACTCATCTTGAATTCCTAATGTGTAAGATTTCAGAATTTTAATAAAATTCTCGTTTAATTGCTGAATGGTGTCAATTGGTGAAATAATAGGCGAAATATTAAACACACTAAAACTCTTCATAGAGTTGACTAAATTTTTAATCAAATTTTTTTCATAATTTTTAACCTTAATGGTATGTCGAGCAGATTTTGAATGAATATTACTTGCATTACTCATAACACTTTGAGTTTTTGTTGAATGGATATTTATCGTTTCTGTTTTTACCTGCATGCCAAAATCGTCTCGATAAAGATTAATTGAATCATTAAGATTCTTCATTTGGCCAACGTCTAGGTCTACTGAAGAAACTGCTGAAGAGGTTAATGAAGACTTTTGCCCAAGTTTGTTCGTGACAATTTCTAAATGCTCAGTTGTTGGAATATCTTTTAAAGATGATTTCATAAATCCTATTTTAGATTGTTCAATATTAGCTTCGTCAATTATATTCATCAATTTCGAATCTGAACTTTCGTTTTCATTTTTAGATAAACTTGACGTGGATTTTTTGTTTATGCCACTGGAAAAATTCTGACTGGAAGAGGCAATTATCGACTTGCTATTAGTAATGCTTTGATTTCTAGAAGACATTATATTGATTTATCAAAGAAATGATTTTTAATTAAAAACTGGGATTAAAATTAAAATAGAAAAATTCTCTAAACTGAATATTTTACTGAATAATGATTAGCAAAAATTAAAAATATTTCCTTGGAAATTTAATTATATTTAGATTCAGTTCTCAAATCAGAAATCTTCGAAGAGCTTTCTTTCTTTTAATATCAAATTTTTATAATTTTTTGACCAAAATAATGAAAAAATCTCTATAGAAACCAAATGAGCTTGACTTGAGTGAAAATAATTGAATTTTCATTTTGTAGTCACGATTTTTAGAACATTTTCATACACTAATTGTAAACTCTACCGATTTGAAATATTTTAGCTATATTTTAATAAAATATAAGTATTGACCCCAAAAAAAATAAAGCGGAAAATAAAAATCTTAAACAGTTCCGAAGTAAATATGCAATGTAAAAAATTTTTTCTGGCCTAATAAATACTTGACCTGATTTAGTCACCAGACTTTTTAAATTTTTTTAAAAACTTGATGTATGTTTCCAAAATAATTTCTGAAATTATTCGGAATGCTTTTAATGAATATATTAAGTAAAAAATCTATCTTAATAAAAAAATATAATACTAAATTCAACTTATTTTAATTTTGAAAAAGGTTAGCCAAAATTGTGATTAAATTTCAGTCAAAATATTTTAAACTTGTGGAATTGGTTTTATAGGACTTTCAATTAAAGCATTCAGATATATTAATTAATTTCAAATATTTATTTTTTGAAAATGAAATACTTTTTTTTTCAAATAACAAAAAATTAAAATTTAATTAGAAACTCTCATTCCAAGTCGAGCAGTTTGTGCCAATGAGAGTCCAGCCATGAGACCAGCTGGCATGAATTTTCCAGATTTCCAAAATCTCATACCCATTACTCCAAGTAAAACTACGCTCGTTAATAATCCTAAATGAAATCGTTTTGGATCTTGGGATGTAAGAACCGCTCCATAAGTTGCTGCGGCGCCAAAAGCCAATCCAGCTGCCAAAGACGGAATGCTATCTAATAAAAAATTAGATTGAAATACTCAAAAATTTAAAATCTTTATTACTTGCTTTTAAATAACCAATTAAACCACCTGCAACGATGGCTAAACTGTATCCATAACTCAAATAGTCTGTTCGTGAAATATTTTGACTCATTTCTAAATAATAATCAGTCTAAGTATAAAATATTTGGGTAAACAACATTTTAAATTGTTGACTATTAGAAGAATAAAAGGGAAAAATTATCAAAAAAATTATCTTAAAAAATAATTTAAAAAACATTTCATAAAAAATGTCTGATTCAAGTTTATAAAGTTTTTATTTATCAAAAATAGCCGAACAATTCGCAATCATTAGTTCGGTAATTTTTTGTTCCTTGTGAGTATTTTTCAAAGCTAAAATGGGATCAGGATTTATTGAACGCATTAATGTTGGCCCAAAAACTATTGCCAAATTTTCATAATTCATTTGATTCTTAGCGCTGAATTTAGACACTCTAGAAACAAAAAAAAATAGCGATTGAATTATTTGGATATTTCAAATACTTATATAAGTGTTCCATTAAGTACTTTAATGTTAAATAATGTGCTGGAGGTAGTTCTTGAATGCATGTTTTGATTATTTGAATTATAGTTGAATTCTGGCTCGCTGAATCTTTTAATTATAAAAAATAAGTTACATAAGAAAATAAAAATTTAATAAAGTCAATAAATTTGTCTTTTGTCAATTTATTACCAAGATCATATTTTCAAAATAGACTTACTTAGAGATTCAATTAGTTTGTTGTAAACTTCGAAAGTAATTAGAGGAATTGGTAACTGTCTAAGATAAAGCTTTAGAAGACTGCATATCACGTGAATATCATTGTATTTAAAGTCATTGAAATCAACATTGTCACTTCGATCGAAGGCAAGTCGAAGCTCTTCAATAGCATCACTGAAACCCGAAACACGGTACAACCCTTCACTTTCAATGGCACCTTTCCTTCTTTCAATTTCTTCAATGCATTTTTCTATTACAACTGGCCGAATAGAATTGGTTGCTTTGACCAAAGTTGTCAAGTCAACTCCAAATATGCGCTTTATGTATCGCATTTGAGGCTCACAATCAGCAGGTGTTCTTTCTGAACATTTTTTGTGCGCTTGAAACCCGCAATCTTGGCATTTTACACCTTGTGATACTAAACCCCACATAAAATTTAGACAAAAATCGCACCAATGTGGACCCTTGAAATTTTGGGCTTTAAATCTATGAGGCTTTTCAGAGTTCATAATATTGAATCTGTCTATTATATTGTTTGATTTTGCAGAAGAATTCAATTGACTTCTTGACTCTGAATCACTAAACAAACGATTTTCTTTGTCCAACTGAGTCAATGTATTAGATGCTTGTTGCAAAAGTTGATTATGGAAATTACTATTGAAAGTATTTTGAAACTGCTGCTGAAATTGATGGTGGACATTATGTTGAGATTGGTTGTGTTGACGCTGGAAATTTGTATGAACCGAGTGTGATTGTGAGGGTGGCGATGTTTTCTGAGATGGCAATGATTGTCGATTTTGTCTGGCCAGGAGAGCAGTTCTCGACGCTACATATGGCGACTCAGCATAGTTGTTTTCTTCAGCCATCATAGCTATATAATTCGAAGCATGTTTTTCTATGTAAAACGAAATTAGTCCATCGTGGACCAAATCGACTATGGTATCGAAGCGTTTTTCTCCTACATAGAAAGCACCATCGTAATAAACCTTGTAGTTTTTTGTTTCATTGTTAAATCTAATCGCTAGCGTGACAGATCCTGGAGGGTTGTTGCTTTCGCGAACAAGAAAGTTTCCATCTTCATTGCCAATCAAATGATCAGACTCCTGTCTACTTATCATACCGTGATATTCTGCTCCATAGTATGAGGGACGATTTGTAACCTAGATATTTTTTTTCAAAATTTTATCTTTTTTATTAAAAAGGAGACTTGCGTTTTTTTGGCTTAATATTGGTTTTGGATATGGAGCTTGTAGCTGTAGTTGATAGACTAACAACGATATGATTTTGAATATTACATTTAAAAAATTGTACAAAAAATTCTTACGATATGTTTTCCAAACTGGAATTGTATGATTTCTGGCACTGTCTTTTAAAAAATGCAATATTAATTAAAAGAATTGATTGGAAATATCATACTTATTCCATCCATTTCAAATATTTACAGATTATTCGTGAATCATCAACGAATTTTAGTAATAAAAATTTAGGATAAATCTAAAAAATTAATTCAAGAAAATGTTCGATTTTAGGGTATAATTCGGTTCAATTTAAATAAACTAGTTTTTGAAATGGCTAGGAATTTAATCAATTATCAAAAATAAAGAAATATATATAATTAGAAGAAATAGCTCTAGTCTTAAAATAAATGCTTTTTGATTAAAGAAAATCTAAGCATCATTTTTTTTAAACATAAATTAATAAAAATATGCAAGTGTTTTATTTTAAATTAGTTAAGCTGTTTGTTTAACAAAGCATGTTTTAAGACTTTAAGTTCATCATTTTTCAATTTGTTCAATAATGGAAAAATATAGAGAACTTAAGTTTAAGTTTAATTAAATTTAATTTAAAATTCAAATCAGTACATTTGAATAATACTAATTACTTAATTTATCAATGAATTTGATTTAATGTAAATTTTAGTCCAATGATAACATCAAAAAATGTAGTTCATATTATATAAATCAATTGTATCATTAATGATTTTGTTATATTTACTTTGAATAATAATCAAAATAAATCAAAACACTAAGATTTCAAAGCGATTTGCTTATATATATGGTTTATTAAATTAAAGGACTCAAATCAATGTTTATCTAATGTGAATTTAAAAGAAAATAACGAGTAAATTTCTTTTAAAGTTAAAATTCTTAGGAATAAAATTAAAATTTAATTAATCTCTATACGTTTAAATAATTTATTAGAGAAGATTTTTATTTAATAAATAAAAAAAAATTGGAAAAATCTTTTCACACTCTCATCAATTTAGATGATTCTAATATAAGAAAATTTCTTACCCAATTAAATCCATTTTAATTATAAATTAAAAATTTTTTGAAAAATTGATTATTATTTAAATAAAAACACATAAAATTAAGTTGAACCGTAATACCGGGTTTTCAATTATGCATGATTATTTTCTTAACTCAATTTTTGTCCATTATAATTCAAAAATTTCAAAAAACCAAGTGCTGGGACTTTTGACATGCATGCAATGAATACCACGGTATATGGAATAGATGACAAAATTCTAAATCGAACTAATCATTTAATGATATGGAAAATTGATATCACGAATAAAACTTAAGTATCCTTCATGATCGAACAAAATAAAATAGTTAAATAATAAGATAGTAATCTTATTTTTATAAAAATGAAAGATAAACAAAAACAATTTTTTATGATTATTATGAAATTTTAAGATTAACTGCAGCCACATCCGGTCACGATCATGTTGGGTATGACGGCTCTGATAATCGTGTTATTGCCAGTCACGTATGTTATTGTTAAAGATTCCATACTAATTGGATGGCAACATGTCTCAAATAGTTGACTTGGATCAAAGTTTAATCGTGTTCTGCTCTGTTCATTATATCGCATTTTAAGTTCCGAGTTTACCCCTGAACCGCCATAATTAAAGCCTAATGGAAGAAAAATTGTTATTCATTTTTTAAAAATATAATAAAAATAATACTTCTTGGGTCATTGCATCCTCCACTACAAAAGTTGGCCGAATAACTGTGAGGGCTAATAATCCAACTTGACCATTTGATACGGTCAAAGTCTACTTGATACTGATTTAGACAACATTCGCGATCTTTGTTGTTCGATGAAGGTCTGCAGGTTTTAGTTACGTGTCCATTGTGATTTGCTGATCTATAATTTCTTTCACCATCCATATGGGATATTTTTCTCTTGCTTCTTTTTTTTTCCATTTCATCCTCCTCTTCTATGTCAATTGATAGCAATGGCTTTTTACCAGGATAGTTACTTATCAAAACATTAGTGGTATCTTCATAAAAATAATTATCTATATCTCTATCAGTGAAGCCGATTGAGCAATCATAGAAACATCTGATCTTTAATGTGTACTTCAAAATAGAGGCTTTTTTTAATTGATAAGCCATTGGAATTTTAAACACCTTGCTAATATTTATCTTTTTCCATCCATATCTTAAATTATATATTATTTCAGAGTTAGAATATTTGTCGTCATTAAAAATTTCCAAGTGGAAATTGTCATCGATTCCGGATTCATAAGATGATTGAGTTCGTATGAACATCCAAAGATAGGCTGCAGTTGGTCTCCTGATAATTCCATTAGAATTAACCAAATTTTCCGTCGGAATATCAAAAGTGATGCACAAATGCGAGTTGTCCCTGGAACCAAATCTGCTATGAGGACATCGAGTGGTCATGGCAATAGCTTCGTGCATTGTGTTGAAAACCTTTTTCGGAGAACTCGGACCATCATAATTAGTCTCCACGACAGTTTCTTGATTATCTTTTAAAATTTTGTTCTCTAGCTGGTCCAAAAAACTTAAAGCGTTCTTATTTATTCGGATTTCGGGTTCGGAATCCAAATTCAAGCGCTTAAGAATGAAATTACGTGTCTCTTGCAAACTTCTTTCGTAGCCTTCCTCATCAAAAAATGATACCATCTCACAATGAAGATCTCGCTTATAGCCTTCAAATGAACATGGGGATGTTTTGTTTAACTTATCGCGATAAGTGGTGTAATTAAAAAGCGATCTTAAAGACGGGATTTCTTGCTGATCATCATGCGAATACTGCTCATACTCCATGAAATTGTCGGTAAACTGATTATACGAGCTGTATTCTCCATTTATTAGGAAAATTACATTCATTAGGCTTAGTATTGAAAATTTCATTTTAAATTAGTTTAAAAATCTAAAAATAAGCAATACAGGCCAATATTTATAAAGCTTAAATTAATGGCGCTTTTTATTTTAATCTTACGTAACACTTTTTTTAATTTAAAATTTTACAGATTTACAAAACCACCCATTAAACGATGTAAAAATTAAAATTTAAAACATATGAATTCGGCAGAAAACAAAAATCTTAAACAAGTGATAACTTAGCTTATTTTCATAAGAGTTTTTTTAATTAAGAGAATATTTTCTGCATGTTAAAAAAGAATTGGTACTGAATTTTCAGATGGTATCGATGATATCAGAGTTCATGATCAAATTCCATTTTAAGTTCGTTTAGCTCTAAAAGTTCAATATAAACGAACAATTTGAAGATAAATGTTATGGCCTTAAGTGCTAGAAAGTTCACTTCGATGGACTAAATTTATCTTATCTACATTAATTCTGTAAATGTAGTGCAAGCTTATTTTTATTTATTTAAAATTACGATTTTAGATAAATACAATAAATCTGATTTTAATTAGATATGGATAGAATTTATCCAATTCTAATAGCATAGGCAACTAGGATTTGTTCACAAAACAAAAATTTTTATGACGACAACTCAAATTTTCTAATTTTTTTTTCCAATTTATAGAAAAAGGCACACAGATTAATAAGCGCTTGGTCTTCTGTTAATATGAGAATTGAAAAAGAATTTAAATAAACCTAAGGATTATTGTTTCTTGTGCTTCCAAAGAGGTTTCAAGATAAAAAAATATTTAATTTAATGGCTTAAAAATCAAACAGAATAAGTATTTCCCCAAATCCGGTGAGATTAGACCCAAATATTGTTGTCACTTTTGTTCATTGATTGACACCATTAAAAGCCAGATTCTTCTTTTAAAAAAATTAATCGAATAAAGCTTAAATTTGAGCTTTAATTTCGAATTCAATTTTTTATCAAATTTTGCCAAAATTTAAATGTTCTAGAAATTTTGCAAATTTCTTAAATCGTTTTACTTGATTTCAGATTGAAAATTAAAATTGAATTATATTTTGCTTTTAATTTTATAACTTGAAAAAAATTAACAATTTTTTAAATAAGTGTTTCATAATTTGAAAAATTTAGAAAAATCAATTAGTAAAAAACTAGAGAATCTTTTAAATCAACAACACCTGCCAATTTTATCGCTTTATCGAAAAAAAATGATAAATATTAATTCATTTCTTGATGAACTTAAGTGTTCAATTTGCTGGGAATTGTTTCAGAACCCAAGAACTCTTAACTGTCAGCACTCTTTTTGCTCTAAGTGTCTAGAGCGTAAGACTATACAGTTTTAATTGAATTAATCTAAATTTTTAAAAAAAGCGATGGTAAAAGATAAAATATTTGCTTGTCCTCAATGTCGTAATTCGTGCTACTATGAGAATGTTGACAAAATACCTAGGAATAATCTTTTATCCAACTTAACCGAGAATATCAAGCTCACAAAAGCTGCTTGCCCTGAATGCAAAGAATTATGTGAATTGGTTATATGCGAGCACTGTTCTCAGATATTTTGCGACACTTGTCAGCAGGTAATGTTTTGATATACTTTTTATCAATGGTAGAACTTAAGTTTTTAGAAACACATGAAAAACACTTTAGAAAAACTAGATAATCGATTACTAACAATGGAGACTCTGCCAGAAATAGTCGAGACATTAAAAAAGAATATAGATAATGATGAACAGGAAACAATAAAGAAGGTTATCTTGCATATGGAAAAATTGCAAACCCAAATACTCCAGTTATGGCAAGCTAGAAAATTTTCACTAATTGATGAGATTAAGAGATTTTATAAGAGGAAAACTGAGTAAGTTCTTTCAATAACAACAGTTTGGTGTTAAGGAGGAGGAATTAAATAAATAACGGATTAAGTAATAATTAGAAATTCTAGACATTTATGAAAATTGAACACTGTTTTTATAATCGTAATATTTTTCTTTAAAGAAAGATTGACATCGCAGATTTTCGCCTTAAAGTAATGACGAAAACAGTCAATGAATTAAATGAAAAAAAGATAAGATTGGAATCTAGTTTCCAAAGATTAAGCACTAATTGTAAATCTATCAGCAAATTCTATGCAGAATTGTTCCATTTTGAGCAAGATTTGACGAATCTAGAATCGAAATTCAAAGAAGCTTTTTCTGAATTTAATATCAATAATGATGAAGTAATTAAAAATTTTACTTCTCTTCCCATGAGAATTCTAACACCTTACTGAATCCTTTTAATTAAAGCTCAAGTTGAATTTTAACAAATTGGATAACATTGAATTATTAAAAAGCATACTTGAAAATGTTAAATTAATTGCATCGGATCAAAGAGAAGACATAGCATTAAATGACATCCCGAGCAATTCTGAACACTCATCAAAGTTTAAATAAAAACCAAAAATAAATAATGATTATTTTTTATAAAAATCTTAAGGAATCAGATTCAAATCAGTGACTTTTTTGGTAACAGAACTTCGATAACACTTGACAAAGGTCAAAACGAAACAATTGAAAGTTTAAAACACAAAATGATGTTTATATTAGGTGTTGAACCTAAGAACATTAATTTATTTAATAAAAATAATCAAAAGCTGGATGATAAACTTGAACTATTTATCAAAGATGGAAAGGTGTTTGCAAAAAAATCCAATTCGGATAATCTGGCAGATCAAGAACAAGTTGAACTATTTGTCAGCTACAAGCCTAACTCAAAATAAATATTATATTCATTTTAAATAAAATAAAAATAATATTAGTTTATTAGTTTATTAAGTAATATTTCACCGTTAAAAAAAATAATTATTGTAGTTTCTCATCATTTGAAAAATAATATTTTATATAGAATTAAATAAAAAATATCATGTTTGGTAACATAATAATAAAAAACCTTAATCATCAGAAAAAATAAAAATGAATTATTAATTACTAATTCCGCTTTTAGACATCATTATTTTGACATGAAATTTTCTGCATCTTAAATCCATCTAATTTATTTAAACTAGAAACTAAAAATCAAAAATAATAAAGACAATTTCAATTGAAATATCTATTTGCGCAATTAATTATTTATAAGCATAAGTGTTTTTTCTTAAAACGAAATAACTGACTAAATAAATTTTCTTTAAAAGAAACAATCCATTATCTTATATTTTATTTTACTAATTCTGCAAATGAAAAAAATAACTAATAAAATTAATAAATTTAAAATCACTGACAATATTTAAAATAAACTATTAGTTGCGTCATCAATGATTCAGATCAGCACTTAGAAAATTGTTTTTTTTTTCTAAACCATTTGTTTATTTTTTTATTTATCGAATATTTAAAAGCAATGATTTAAAATTTATCAAATCTTAAAACTTGTCTCTGGAGATTATTACTAACATTTTTTAAAATAATTCCATTAAATGTGTTGGCGAATGTAATAAAATAAAAAGTTATTTTAGGCGTTTAAATTAATCAATTAATCAAAATAAAAACATAACAATTACATTTAGATAGGATTTAATTTTTTTGATTGATAAAAAAATTTTAGAAAAAAAATTAAATTCTATTTTAAAAATAATATTTATATTTTCTTAATATCATCCAAAACGAAAGTCTTATTTATTTAAAATTTTTTAAATTAGGAAATTTCTTTGTAATGTTTTTTTATGATGTATGCTTGATAAGAAAACTTTAAATCTGATCAAACTAACTTAGATATGATTTTATTTTTGAAAGATTGAAAAACTATACCAATTTAATAAATTTTAACTAAAGTTAAAAAAATATTTTGGTTTAAGTTGTCTTGTTTGCTAGTTTTATAATTTCTTTAGAAAAAATAAATATGAAATCTTAAAATTCACAAATGGCCAAAATATTTTTCGTAAGATTACTAATTAAGGGAAGCTTTAAAATAAGGAAACTAGCTGTCTATTTTTTTAAGGACGACAAAAGATAACAAAAAATACATTCAGATAGGTTAATTTACCATTAATCTTGTTTAAGTTTTGCCTATTAAAATTTTATTAGTTGTTGAAGGATCATTTTGAAACACTCGTTAACAAAAAAAATATTTAAAATAAATATTTAAATGGATATTTTGAAATTTAATAAAAATTAGATTTTATGAATCATTTTTGTTTTATTTTTTTTAATATTTAAACTTTACATTTTTTGAAATGCTGAAAATAGAAACTGAATCAAATTTCATATCAAAATTAAAAATAATTAATTTTTCTGTGAAAAAAAAATTTTATTTTAGTTTATTAGAAAAAATTTAAACAATTTAAAAACGACAACATTATAACTAATTTATTTATCGAATGATTAAGGCTTTATTCAAAGGTGTGTGCATACAAATTCTACCTTTTAAGCCTTTAACGAAAAATTCGGCCTTTTAAAATTTTTAGAAAATTCGAAAAATTCCAACATTTATTTGAATACAGGCCTGAGATTTACAAATTTGTAATTTTTTTAATTTAAAAAAAAAAAACTAAATAAATTACTAAAAAAATTAAACGTAGAAAATAAAAAAAAGACTCATTAGTTGAAAAATTTTTCAATTTATTATTTGGGCGTTTTGTTCTTCCGTTTTTTGACTTTTTGCTAAAGCTGCTTTTTTCTTCATTTCTTGAATGCGTTGACGAGCCGCTTCTGCCCTCGCTTTGCTAGCGGCAGTTTCTGTTGTTTTTGAAGCTGTAGAAATCTTTTTTTTGGGAGCTGCTTTGACAACTGGTTTTGTTTCACTTATCCAATTATTTTTTCTCAACTCGGAAAGCTTTTCGAACATTTTATTTATGTCCTCAACTTGGAGATAAACCATGTCCCAAAATCCTGCCAAGTCTTCATCACGAGTAACAAATTCTCCCTCTTTCAGTGGCAGTGAATCATTTTTAGCACTCTTAACAATTTTTTATTTAAAAAAAACAAATTATTTTTCTTCAATAATCTTACTATATTTTTTTCGCACAATCCACGGAACTGTTTAAATTTTTGATTGATTAACAACTGACCCTTGCCGATTGCAGTTTGAATTTGACCCTGAACATCTTCGTTGAAGACAAAGCTTTGATTAGTTTCATCAATGTAAGGCTGAAATTCGGCACATAACTCATTAATTTTATTAGTGCTTTCCTTCAATAGGCCGATATAATAATGCCCATCCTTAATAAATTTTAAAAATTAATTGAATTTTTTAATAAACAGCCAACCATCAAAATATTGCTTTTAAGCATTTCAGCTTTTAGTTTATTATTTATTTAAAATATCATTTTTGTCTATCTGTTCACGTGAATAAAAATATTTAATTTGAAAAATCAAAAATGACGATTATTTTTGAGCAAGTTTTTATTGAAAATTTATCTCTTGGATACATAATTAGATTTGTTTGATAATGAATCAGAAGAATGCTCATAACAAAGAAAGAAGAAAAAATAAATTGGTGTATTGTCAATGATCAAATTTTTTAGCTTTTATAATTAAAATATTTGCCAAATTTCCTCAACTATTTCAACTATTGTCTTCGTTTTTAATAATGATTATACAATCATGCCAAATACTTTTTCAATTTAGTATCTATTTATTTCGTAATCCAAAAGTGGTGTTTATCCAAAAGGATTAAATCAATTAGTTCAAAAAGCTTGTATCAAGCACTAATAACTAATTAATCTTAAAACTATTTTCTTTTCATTTTGAAAAAAATTATTGACCAGCGAAACGATAAAAAAACTAAAACTTGTTTAAATAATTTTGATATAATTCGATTAAAAGTTATACAAATTGAAAGATAAATTTCCAAACTAAGATAAATATAAGACTAGATATCAACTAAAACTTTTATTTTTAGAATAAAATCTTTTAAAAAGTGTGTTAGATCAGAGAAAAATATTTTTTAAAATCGAATTTAATTTTTTCTATTTTTGTTAGTTTAATAAGTAAACAAATTTTTAAATATTTAGTGAATCATTATTTTTTTACAAGAATGACTCCAAGTAAATTCACTACAAATAGTTCATTAACTCAAAATAACTAAGATAAAATAGTCTTAATTTCAAAACTTGGATATTTATTTATGATAATAATAAAACTTTTAAAAGGTTATTTTCATTTATGATATTGATTTGGTATGATGGACGACAGTAATTTTAAGCAAAGAATATGACATTTTGCTAATTTAACTTATATTACCTAATTTTCTAAAAGGTATTATTCTAATTCTTATGTTTAAATAAAATGATGATTAATCAGTTTGAGATTACTTTCACATAAATAATAAATAAATAATAGATTTTAAAATTTTTCTCTTTTTTTAAAATTTAATTTACCACTTAGAGTAAAATTGTGAATTAATATTTTTTTTAATAACAGCAATAAGTTACTGTAAAATTTTAGTTTAAAGATAATTCAAAAAAATTTATTTATAATATGTTTAATTTTTTTTGATCATCATTCAAAAATTTTGTTATTATAAAACATGTATTTCGATCGAAAATACATCTTTGAAATTTAATCACCTATTTTAATAAGACATAAACATTAGTTGTTTATTAACTAAAGTAATTTTGATCAACTAATGGATTTATTTAATTTTCTTAAATTTCTTCTTGTCTAGTTTTTGATTTTTGAATTATCACATTAAACAAAATTACCTGTTCATTATGCTTTACAAAAAGGAACGAACCTTTTAGCTTATTTAATCTTTTTAATCATAACAGGACCAATATACGCCTTAATGAATTGGATTTTACTTAGTTGGTAGGAATATAAAAAAGCCTTTGCACATAATTCAAATAAGGATGTCAAACACATATTTTTAAACTATTAAAACAAATTAAATTGTCTACAGATAACCACTTAATTTTGATGATTGTTGATTTATAAAAATATATTAAAAATAAAAAAAAAATCTTACATGAGTTGAATTTTTGGAATCTAAATCAGGTTCAGCAGGATCTACCTGTTTTTGGGTACTTTCTTCGCTCGCTTTGGTGTCAGAGACGCTTTCTTGTTCCGCAATAGGTTCGATTTGGCTTGCCAACTCAACACACGGCTCTGTCGTGTTTTCGAGTGCTTTCTCGTCTAAGTTAAGACGCACACTAAGCTCGCTTTTGTACATTTGACCATCATCGTCGCATTTTTTAGTCTCTCTTGGACTGGACGTGTATCGCCTGAAGCCTGGCTTTACATCATAATACCTTTCGCCACTCAATGCCTTCGATGATTTTAAATAAATACTTTTAACTGAGCCAGAATCGACTTTGTCCTCCTTTATCTCGTTTTTATCATAACCATTGAGTAAACAGGTCAATTTGAGATAGGACAATTGGCGTTCATTGGTGCTCGGTGAGAGTTTTGGTGATGTTTTATTGTAGGAAGAGTCGGATGAGTTTGATGACAAAGATGAGGTATAACTGTAATTGTTATCTTTTTGATCCTGATCTATTCGGCTGTTAATAGGCAGAACAAACTCGCTCTTGTGAGGATCGGGCCTTATGCTACTTATTTGAGTAGGTTTTGATTTAGACTCGTCATTGAACGTTCTATCATTAGGATTTGTTTGATTAAGAGTAGAATTGTACAAAAGCTTGTCGCGGCTTTTAGAGCGCCACTTACGTATTTGAAATGGTGAAAACGTGTTCCTAAAGAGATGAAAAATGGAAGACTGTGAACGAGACTTTGCCAATGTGGATTGGTTTTCTACTAGCTTGATTTGAATGGGAATTTCAACTTCTTCTACTTGGGGCTGTAGGGTCTCGTTTACAGGCGATTCAATAGTCGAAGTCGAAGATGAATTCGACGATGACGGCAACGATTTTGTTTCTTTCATAGCTTCAATATAACTGTAGTTGCGCTCCAACCGGTTTGACTCAGCCAAACTGGGCGCGCATGTTGACGTGTAGTATCGACTGGTTGGCTTACAACGCGTTATCGTACTCGTCGTCTTTAGACTATTATGCTGATAGCTTATGGGCAGTGTATTTTTTATGTAGCGCGTACTTGGCCCTATAAACTGGCTTGTTTTATTCATGTAGGTCTTGGATGAACTTGATATAATGCTTGTTGACGATTTATTCGTCGAGGATGTTGCTTTTGTGTATGTAGAATAAGTAGCCATGGTGAATATGATTTTAATTATTTTCTAATTTCTTTTTTATTTTTAGCTACACTTGCATTATCTAGAGAAAAACAATATTAATAAATTGTCATTTTAGCTTGTGACGCAATCAATTTAAATAGTTTAAATTTTTCTCGTGAAATGGTTTTTGTCAAAGTGTGGAGGACTTTTTTTCTGGCTCGGTCGGCTTCTAACCAATCGCTCTGACAAAGTGCTTTATGAACCCCGTGAAATCCTGAATAAAAAATTTGTATTTGTTTATAGGCTTGTTTTTCTATAATTATGTTTTCTTCAAGAAACTAAATTTGCTCAACTAAATATGTTAAGAGACTAACTTTTACAAAAGGCAAAATTTTGACCTCCAATATTTACGTAAACTTTTGCCAGACAAGGCGAGCTAATCGGCGCTTCCTTTCCCTAGCCAGCTTATTAATCATAATTTTTTAACAATGAATTGAGAATTATTAATTCATGCTGTACTATGTATTTCGAATTAAGTTCATTCTGTGTTGATATTTGAGAGAAAAAAAGAGGCTTTAGTTTTTATGTTTATTAATATTTATTTTCATAATAAATTTTTATAAATGCTCAAAAATTTTAGTCTTAAATTATTGTGCATTTGTTTTTGCACACCTTTTTGTATATTTTGGTTCCTAATTATCTGAGCTCATTAGCCAAAAAAAGAGAATTTCCTTCACAGTTCGTTTATTCGTATTTAGAACTCAAATCTATTCAATTGTTTAATTATTTTTCAAATTAAAACTATCATAGAACATTTTTATCTTAAATAAAATTTTGAAATAATCATTAAAATAACAAAATAACATTTAATTAAAATAGAACTAAATTGAGTTCTAAATTGAACAATTAAAGTAAATCAAATAAACATAAATTAAAATTTACTCTAATTTAAATTCAAATAAAAAAATGAGTTTATTCACAAAATATCGGTTAAAAATCAATAATTTGAGAAAAAATATTTTCATTCAAATTACAAAATAAAAATACTTAGAATCCTTCTAGCTTTTGAAAAAATCAAGACAAATTTTTATTTATTAACAAGTTTAGAAACAAATTAGCCTAAAACTTTTAATATGATTTTAATAAAATTTGTTTACCAATATATATTAATCATTTTAGTATGATTTTGATTATTTTTCTAATTCTAAAGTAGACTAAAAAAATTTGCTTTTCATTTTAAATAAACACTATTCAACTTGAATTATTTTTACAAAATTTGATACTTTCTAATTGAATTAACTACATTATTTATTATTTAAAAATTAGTATTTATTACTGTTCCGTTTTCTCCTAAAAATAGATGGATTTTAATAAATGAAAATTTGATTCTTTTAATTGATCTTTAAATAATACAAAGCCCTATATAAAATGAAAAAAATGAAGCTATTAGAAAAAATATCTACATCTAATATCTAGCCTGAAAAGTAAAAATAAAGTTGAATGTGAGCTAACTCCATTCGGACACAATTATAACTCGATTACGATCCAATTTTATCGTCTTTTTAAAAAGGTATTTAAAAAAATAAATTCAATATATTGTTTGAAAAAATAGAGCAAATAGTTAAAACCTTTAAAGTCGATCTCGACTAATAAACTGACCAAAGTGAATTGTTTTTTGAACTTTTTTATCCTTTTAGTTAGATTAAGAAAAAAAAACGCAAAAAATTATTTGTTTTGGAAGTATTAATCTTGGCATATTTAGAAACTTCTATCTAAGAAAGTATAAATAATATTTAAGTCTAAATGATTTGAAAAAATACAAAAGTAATAGTTAAATAATAGGAAAATAATTAACGTATCATTCTAAATTTGACTATGAAATATTTAAGTGGCTAAATAAATGGGTCCAGATTATTTTGATAAGCTTGTGCCTCAATAAAACAAAATAAATTAACTAAAAGAAAATTAGTCAAGCATTTTAAATAAAAGGTTTTTTGAGACGATTACCCAAAACAAAGATAAATTAAATTTTAATCATACATCCCCATCAGTGTCCAAAATGTTAATCCTTTGGAGATTAACCCAGTTTCAGTCTGGGCTTATTTTTAAACATTGAGAGTACCACGTTTTTCGAAAATAAATTGAAAATAATACTAGGTTAGATGATTATGCTCTCAATTACATAATATTTAGTTTTTAAATTACAAAACTTAAGATATTAATAAGATTAAAAATTCTAATTGTTTAGTGACGCTAAGTGATGCGGTTGCCATGTGTATGAGCATTGATTTGTCTTATTGCTTGGCTCTGAAAATAGATAAAATATTCAATGATAAAACAGCAATTGAAAAAAACCTAACAATCTATGAGCAATAAATAACTTATTGATAAAAAACAAATAAAATAAGCTAAAGCGACCGTCCATGCGAATTATGCCCAAAATTATAATTATGTTCTCCCTAAGGCACTCGAATCGATAAGCTAATCGTTTTCAATATAATTGGGTTTTTTATCTGAAAAATAAAATTATGAAAGTTGCTCTATTTTTTGATATAAAAACTAATAAAGCTCGTATCCAAGAGCTTGATTTTGTACACGGCTAGTCTCGAGTCTTCGTACACATTAAATGATGAAATGCTGAAAACTCTTGAAAATATGGAGCTACTTTTTTAAATTACAATTTTTTTTAATAAACTTAAATTACTTTCCTATAAAGCTAATTTAATTCAAAAACCTTTTCGAGAAGCGAACTCTTGAGATTGTATTTAGGTTGAATTCAAAACTCAAGCCATATTTTACACGTTTTCAAAGTTATTTGATATTTTCCCAACTCAAATAATAAACTTTATCTCTAGAATTTAGCAATACGTGCATTTTTATTTAGATTAGTTTCGGCTAATACGATCTATACTCCAGGTAGCTTGTAGAAGACTGACCATAACTATTTATCGAGTATGATTGTTGAAAGAAAATCAATAAATATATCAAAATTATGCCCCATAAGAATCGTGAAATATTAAAATAAATAAGATGTTTACTGAGCTGTTAAATATGCTGAACTGGCCATGAAAATTATAAATCATGGGCGTCTGTCAAGAAATTTTCAATTACAATTTCTGATTACTTGATTGAGTGATAGCTTGGTTTAAAAACTTTTATTTATTTCAATCGTGATTCAACAATATCTTAACACAAAATAAAATAATTTAGAATAGATATGCTCTTTATACAACTTATTTAAAAAACTATTTTGATAAAAAGTTTTCTATCAATCTTTAAATAAAAACTAAATTTAAAAAATATTCAACATGGCTAGGTTCCGATTTAATCGAAAATTCAAATTAACAAAAAATAAAAAAAAGTTATTTTAATATTAAATTTTAGCCTTTCACCAAACGTGGTTTTATTGCTTCGAAAAATCGGTTTTGAAAAATGACTTTTTTAATTAGATTTTTAGCTCTTAAATCAGGTGGAAAGCTTTATTGTGAGCGGTATGAACGATCTTTACATATTTTGAAGCCTTAAAAAAGTTCTAAATCTAATCCAGATTCAGAAATATCAAACCAAAGAGTTTTTTGCTTTAAAATGACGATTTATAAACAAAATAAATAATTACAACAAATACAAGTTATTTCGTAATACTAACAACTGAATAAACCGTTGTAAGCTGTTTCAAAAATTTCAATTACCATTTACTTTTATTATTGTATAAATTCCAAAAACAAAAATATGAGAGAAATATTTTGTTAAACAAAAATTTCAAAGGTGAGTATTAAAAATCAATTTTCAAATTAGTAAAATTACGAATGAATGTCAAAAATACAAAACTGATCAATTAAAAATAACTTTTTTGTACGAAAAGCGATTGTTTATAAAATAAATTTTTCTATATGAGTAAAATAAAATCAATAAAAACAGAAATAAAATGATTTAATGATATAAAAATGAATGTCTAAACGTTTTCTTTATAAATATCCGTAATGGCTTTCGCATCATTGCTTAAACTATCCAATGTGGTCATCAGCTCTGTATAATGATATTTTAAATTATCAAATATGCTCTTAAAATTTTTGTTCTTCAAACACTCGTCATCATTTTTGAATGGATTTACTTGTAAAAATTGATTTCTTATCAAATTTAAGAATTTGTAGTGATCAAGCACATCCGAGTTTAATTGGTCAGTTTGCTCTTGGTCTGCATTTGCTGTTGACAATGAAGTTAATGAGCCTTTTATATTATAAATAATATTAATCGGGTGAATCGAAATATAGTTATAGGGCTATTAGTATTCAATGTGTCTATTATTTAGAGCGTGAATTTTAGTAACCGTGTCATAAATAAATTACGAAAAAAATTAAAATTTTAAATTAAATCCAGGAAGAACTTTTTTGGTCGAATGGAAATTTCAACTAGAAAAAAGGAAAATATTTACTTTGTGGTACTTTAAAAAAAAGGTTATGTAAAGGCAAACAGCTTAAATTAAAATTTTGTTATTTACCGAATTTTTTATCTTTTAGCTTGCATGGAACCATAATTTCATCCTGCATCAATTTTGTCAGTATCATAAAATTTTCTAGATTGGAAAAGCTGGTCTGAAAAGCATTCTGATCTATGCTAAAGCTGCCTGTCGAACTTTGGCGCTTATGCGAATTCATTTTAATCTAAATTATTAATAAAATTTTGACGATTTCGTCCATGATTTCTAATAACATCATATATATAAATTAATTTATGCTATTTTGATACTTAAAAAATCTGTCTTTATTAGTAATAATTTATATTTTCTTCAAACACTTTCTTATTTGCATTCAAAATTTATTCATTTATAAAAAATAGCATGCTGTTTGATTTCAAAATTATTTCAAAATTTTTGAATGATGATAAAACACAACTACAAAAGGATGAAATGAGTTGCTAGGTTATTTGCCGTAAACTATTCGTCACATCTAAATAATTAATCTAAAATAAGAACATTAATCTTCCCTTAATAAAAACCAAATCGCATTTATTTAATTTCGTTTAGTAAAATTTTTTCAATTTATTTTCAAAACTTTAATTTGAACGATTTTGAACTATTTTATTTGATTTTTTAGATATTTTTATATTTTATGATAATTTCAAAAACAAATATAAAATATTGAAGGAAATTTTAATTGATATTCTATATATGCATTAGAATTTAATATATATATTTTTAAATTTGTTATTTTTATTCGTATTTTCATTGTTTTAAAGGGTCTAGTTGAACTTCTATGAAGTTTGTCACTACTTTAGTATTTATAAAGAATATTGATTTTAATTATTCGTATTTTTGACAGAGTGTTCTATATTAAAGATAATATTTTTTAGTATTTTTTTGGAAATAAATACAAATTCATTTAGAATTTAAATTGTCAAGTTATTATTAATTGTTCGTTTAGGAGCTTTTGAAAAATATCTTTTAATTCAAAAGATTAAATGGTTTTTTATGTTAATTTCGTAGCTTTTAAAAATTTATTTAGCTGAGTCAAAATTTTATTCAGTAGTCTTTAAAAACTAAAATTTAATATATTTATGACTATTTAAATTTTCATATAGTGAAAACTAAAAGGTTGTTTAAAATTAACAGCTTCTTAATTTATTTAAATTGATTTAAAGATCAATTAAATTTTTTATGGCAAAGTAAGTCATATCCATGTTTATCAACAGAATTTTTATCTAAAATTTCAAAAAAATGTTCTAAACTGCACTCTTTTTCTAAACATCCCGGTAAAAAGACCCTCTTGATTGTAAATATTTAGAAATTAATTTCTCAAAATTAAAAATAAAATACCTTGCCACAATAAAATGCTCTTACGAAATATCTATTCGGTAAAGTCTCATTTTCATCAAGCTTTTTCCATAATTCTAGTGTTATGTCAGCTCCAAATGGTGGCCAGCTTTTATACTCGTCAATCAAATTAAATGCTACTAAGAGAGCATTTAAAGTACTGTCATGAGCTGAATAGTATCGGAATTTAGGAATATTAATTCTATAAAAATAAATTTAAACAGCTGTATCTCTTTCTTAAGATTACTTTTTGCTGCTCGAATCATTCTCATAAGACTCAATCAAATTTTCTTTAAACAACCTGAGTAGCCTTCCGCATGAAATTTTTATATTGTGTCTAATTTTTAAATTAATAATAATTTTTTTTTAAATCAAATTATTTTACTGAGTCTCTGCAGTAAGCTCCATAGCAGCATACTTGTCGCAATATGAGATGAACTCTTCCAAATTAGTAGGAACATGTAAACCGTGAACCTTTATGATTTAGTTTAATTTATTAAAAAAGCATAAATTTAAATAAAATGTTGTCTACTTGTCTTGCTCGCATATCATCCATAAAAGCAGTAAATGTTACATTTTTCTGATCTTCAATCTCAGATGAGCCTTTAATAGCCTCATTTAAATGAACTAAATTTTTAATATAGTCCTTATTTTCAGAATACAGGCTGAGTGTTTCGACAAATTTAAACATTTCTGCGAAATACGAACAGTTAATGGCATTTGGAAAAAGAACATCTTCGTGTAATTGTTGAACATTGATAATAAATGGAACTTTAAAAAAAAAATTAATGAATATATTTGATTTTAAATGAAAGAAAGACAATTACGACTATCATCTTTATTTTCTGATTCTAAATAAATTCCAGCTAGGACGCTTTTAGCTGAATGTATTGTGCGTCTATAATGTGTTGATCTAGTGCTGTATTAGCTTTTAAATATTTTTTGTAAAATCATTTTTATATAAAAAATACTAGAATTCATTTGTATTGTAATTAGGATCTAAAAATTTTAATTCATCGATATATCGACTCCTTACTCTGCGACCTAAATTGAACATTTGTTTTTCACCAACTTTTGTTAACTGGCCGCGTCCAATTCCACCTTTGAGAACATTTCTCATATTTAGTTGATCATAATAAGATAAAAAATCATGATCAAAATCAGAACCGTCCAAATGTTGAAGTTTGAATTTGGCGTTTACGTAAGGCAATAAAAGATCTGATGGATATTCTACCTTGAGAAGAAAATGTTTCTTTATTTTCATTTAATGAATTAACTTACCTCGTCGAGTTTTGAAACAATCTTTAATGGTGTTCTGGCACCATGTCTGGTAATCATTATAACACTTATTAACTTCTCATCAGGAATAATTTTGCTTTTGGCAAAAGTTTCTTGATGAGAAAGCTTAAAAGTAATTAAGGCTATAGAGCTTAGACCAAGCAATTTGAACAAAAAATTGCCTCTGCTATACTTGAGGTTCCGTGCTGGAACATTGCAAAAAGAATTTACCAACTTTCTAGTTGTCCTTTTAAAATTATAAAAATACGAAAAAATTTTCATGTTTGATTTTTAAAATTTATATAAACAAATGAATATACTTACATTTTAACTTACTGAAACATTTATATATTTAGAAGTAATTTAACGAAATCTCGATTTTTTATATTTAATTATGAAATTTAGAACATATTTAAAAAAAATACAAGCTTTTAAAAGATAATTCTTTTTCCTAAAATTTAGATAAATATTGTTCAAAGCCACATTAATTGTTTAAAAATGATATACATCATAAATCAAGTAAATTTTTCTTCTTTCGATTATGAAAAAATCAAAAAAAAAATTGGGTTAATTAATTTAAAAATTTTAAATTTCGACGTTGCTAAATTTTAAAATTCCAATTAAAATTTGAACATAAATTGATATTTTTATTTTTCCTTATCTGACCATAATAATTTAATTATTTTATTACATTGTGAGCTAAGATTTTTATATTTTTGAATGCCAGCAACATTCAATTAATTTTATTATTTTTTTTAAATGTACTCTTCTCAAATGAGATAAAACCAGCAAATTATTTAAAACCAAAAAAGAAACATTTTTGTATAGATAAATTATCATGAAAACATTTTTTAATTTTTTTAAAAATATTAAAGATAACTTTCAATTTAAATTGTTAATATATTAAAAGAAAATTTTATTGAATACTTTTTTAGAAATATTTAAGATGATTATTCTTTAAAAGAACAAAAAGACAAAAATGTTATTGTTGATTATTTTGTTTTGATAAATTGGACACAAGCTCCATGTCATCAAAAAAATTATAAACAATTATCGCAAATTCGTTCGTATACAAATGTGATGAATCTATTATTTAAAAAAAGAAATGACGTTGCAGTTGCATATAATATTCAAAAAAAAAATAATTTATCGAAATAATTTTTGCAACGAAAACAACATGATAGATTTCAAAATTTTCATCTTTTTATTAAAATTAAGCTGTGTGCATATGAAAATAGCGAGTTTACGAAAATACTATTTCTAGCCACATCGACAATTCTTTTTTAACTCCTTTTAAAATAACAACATTCAAAAAAATTCTTTTTTAGTAAAATAAAATAAAATTTCGAATAAAAAATGGGCACTGGATTCCGTAAGCGTCCGGGTAGCAACAAGCAAGTACCATACTTCAGCCATGAGTTTGTTATTCAAAATCATGGTGACATTGCCACTTGTGTGTGTATGGTATTTATCGTTGGTCTAATGTTCCAAACAACAACTCCTCTTGCCAGTGCTTTTATTGCTCCAAAGCATAATATCACTGAATTAGACCAGTCTGTCGTTTTGTACACATATGGCTTCAAAGATTTATGTTTACTTTTATTTTATACAATTGCAGCAATTATTTTTCATGCCATTATACAAGAATATGTTCTTGATGTAAGAAAAATATAATAATGTTTAATAAGAATAATATATTTAAAATTTTCAGAAATTAATGAGAAAAGTTCGATTGTCTAAAACAAAAGCCAATAAATTCAATGAATCTGGACAGCTGCTTAGCTTTTATGCCCTTTCTGCCTTTTGGGCACTATCTATTTTCAAAGATGTAAAATTTAAATTAATTAAGTTAATTTTTAAAACTATTTGTTTTAAAGGAAGGATACTTTCAGTCATTAAGCTTCTTTTGGACTGGGTATCCACACATTGGACTGACTTTTATGACTAAATTCTTCTTCATTATTCAAGTAAATTTTAATTTTTACAAGAATTTATTTCTCATATCAATTAAAAAACTAAATTTTTAAGATGAGCTATTGGACTCATATTTTACCAGAGTTGTATCTCCAAAAAGTGAAGCGAGAAGAAATGTCTGGCAAGATTTTATTTGCAGGTTTAAATTTCACAGTGTCTGCATTCATTTATTTATTAAAGTAAATTGTTGTCATTTATATTTAAAGTAAAAATGTTAAATTTTGTTAAACTTAAATTAGCTTTTCTCGAATTGGAATAACTTTGCTATTTATTGATCATGCTATCAATGTTCTATTTCATTTTTCGAGATTGATGCATTTTTCTGGAAAGAATAAAGTAGCAAGAAACTGTTTCAGAATATATAATATTTTATTTGTATTGGCTCGTTTGGTGGCTATATTTTTGTCCATTGTGGTCTTCTGGTTTGGTTTGAAGAACTCGAGTGTAGATAGTGTTAATTTTGAGGAGAAAAATTTCAATACCCCAATGGTTAGAACCCTAAGCTTAGCAGTAATCTTGTTTCTACAAGCTTGGATGATGTGGAACTTCATTCTTTTCCAATGTAAAAAAATAAGAGAAAATTCTAAAGCAAGTCCAAGTAAAACAACAATAAAGCCGAATCAAAGAAAGCAAAAGATAATGAAGGAGGGTAGTGATACAGACGGAGACCTAAGAGAGGAGACAAGTGATTCAGAAAAAGTCAAGTCAAGATAAAATGGGAAAATGTTGTTATCGAGAATTATGAATTTAAAAAAAAAGTTTGACTGTGGTTTTAGTGCTTTAAATGATGCGTTTCAATTTTAAACTTTAAATTTTTTGATTTGTTCTAGTTGTCAAATAAAAAAAATTTTAAAAAATTTTTTATTTTAAATTTAAACCTATATTTCAATTAATTATTATTTATAATATCTAAATCAATAGGTTCTGTCTAAAAATTTTAAATCCTTTTCTTTAAATAGAAAAAAGAGTATTTTTTAACTGTTTGACATTTAACACAGTTTTCTCAGTTATAAAAGAATTAGAAAATCTAAAAAGAGTAGAACGTTGTTCTTAATTTAAAGAAGAAAAATTCTAAAATCCACATTTAAGTTTTAGAGATGATTTATATACATACAGTATATTGCATAAGTTTAAAATATTTTTATTTGATAAGATAAAGATTGTTTTCACGGGAATAATAAAGGGAAAAATAAAAAAAAAGAGACTTTTGTTTTGAATTTTTATCTGTCATCAAACCAAAAAAATAAAACCAAAAGAAAAAATAAAAAGAACCCAGAAAAATTCAAAAAGAAACAATAGATACAACTAATCAAAAAAAAAATTTAGAAATTTGTACAATTTGATATTTGAAATGATTTTGGCACGTACTCATTCGGAATCTTATAATAACTACTCTTTGTGTAAAACCTCTTTTAAATGCTCATATAAATAGAGTTTACTTTAGTGTTTACCATTTTGGCATCCATATATGACCTTAAGTTCTCGATTGGATTGAGATCTGGTGAATGGGCACAACATGGCAGAACCTCAATGTTCTGTCCTTCGAACCAGTAGCTCACTAAGTGAGCGATATAAGCTGAAGTCCCATCTTCTTGAAAACCCAAGAGTCATTTGGTTCAAATAGGAGTTCAAAAGATGGTAAAAGATTAAGAGATTTTCCAAGTTGTTAATGTAGAAAAATTTATTAATTCATTTTGTAAAAATGTTGCATATAACAGTGCCTTTGTAGGAAATGCATCTCCGGATAGCGGCTGAGCCTTTCATTATTAATCCTTTTTACTATTACTCTTGACTTATGATTTAAGACCTCGAAATTGGACTCGTCAATCAAAGACTCCAAGCCTTTATTCGGAGAGATCTCATTATAGTATACCTACTAATCCTAAACTCTTGAGTCTTAAAATTAAAATCAGTGGCAAGTTTTTGATAGCTAGATGAAGGACCTTTTCTAATCTCTCTAAAAATGTAATTTTCATTCCTTAAATTAGCTTCGAAGGTCTTCCAGAACGGCTTCGATCAGAAACAGACCAGTCTATTCATATTGTTTCTTAGTTTAAGAGACACATTTTGGAGATACACCCTAACAGCTTGGTTATTTCATTTTGCTTTTTATCTTCACTTTTTAGCCGACCCACGATCTGCCATTTTGTGGGCTAGACACATTTTTTACTCATTTGTTGCCAAATTAAAAATTTTTTGGGAATGTTATTTAAAGACTAAATAAATAGTTGGGGAATTTTTAAAATATGCGTGTGCACAATTTACTCAAAATTAGAAGATATTTAAGAATTAATCATAAAGATGTGAAAAAAAGGTACTAATGATTTTTGTAACTTTTGAATTATCCGAATTTTCAAAACTAAAAATTTTTCAATTAAGTGCTTTTATTTTTTTTTGCACTCTGATATTTGTAAATTTCAATAAATAAACAACAATCTTAGATAAATAAAATAATTAATTCCTAAACTTTTACAACATACTGTATATAGTTATTTTTTAAGAATTGGTGAATATTTTCGAATGTATTTTTGAATTAGTTGGCAAAATAGAGTGCTTTTTTCTTGATAATTCTTAAAATTTGCCCATAAAGTGGATATATTGTAATCAACCAATTTGCTATTAAGTTTAATTTTTATTAATTATCTAATTATTCGATACAATTGTAGTAAATTTAATTAGAAATGAAAAATTTAAATTTAGACTAAAATTTTTTATTTTCGATTTAAAAATAAATTTAATTTACAAAATAACATCTGAAACAAATCATTCATTCTAAACATGCTTAAAATAATGGAATGAACATCATAATTTAGTTAAGATCAAACAATCATATTTTCAAATTAAAAATAGTCAAAATCACCTGATTAAATTTTTTTAAAATATTGCCTTTTAGTAAAATAAAAAAGAATAAAATCAAAAATTAATTTATCTTTTAAAAGTTAAGTTCTGCTAATTTAAACGATTCAAAAATAAGATATTTTGCAAATTGATTTATATTTGAATGGTTTTAATGAACAGAACTAAAAAAATTAACCATGTGCAAAAAAATTGCAAAAACGCAAAGCTTAAGTTTTGAAATCATTTTTAAAATTTTACTCGGTAAACTTTGAAAATATTATTAAATGAGTATAGAAACTATATTTTGCTTAAATAAACTTGAATATCAATTCGATTCCAACAAAGATAAATTATAAATAATCGATAATGATTAAACAAAATATTTTTGATTATCTTTTTCGTGGCAATATTTTAATGAAATGCAGCTAATTATTTTAAATTTGTTGTATACTTATTTATCCAACAAGGACCTATTAGAACTATTAGGACTGGATAGACTACTGCCAAGTGTAAGAACAAATTGAGACTAATGCTCATCAGAATTATGTATAATGAGTGGAAATTGTAAGTGTCACAAAAGTACATAAAATTAAGCCCAAACAAAGCAATGAATAGAAAGAAAATAGCAGATTTTTTCGAGCTATTTTCAAACGAAAACTTGAGTCTCTTTATTTTTAGCTTTTTGATCGACTTTTCGATATTAGCAACTGTCCCTGAAGCTTTTCTGCGGGTTCCATCTTTCACTGTGTACAAAAATAAATAAGCCTGGTGATAGAAAAATTCGAACAAAAATGCTGGTATTATTATCAGCTGCATCATGGTTACTATATTCAGGTTTATGCCAAACTGGACCATGTTAGCTATGACCGATACAAAATAAGAAATACCCACTAGTTGAATTATGAGCATTGTACGTAAATCGAAGATAAGCATCAAACTTCCGAAGTATATGCATTCAAATGATAGCACAAAAATAGCCACGAATGTAGGATATATCTCATTCAATTGTTCCAAATAAAGAAATACATTCGAATAGATAATCACGTCTTGACTGGTAAAATTATACCTTTCGATGGCAAGAGATTTCAGTTGGTTCATAGTTTGAACATTCTCTTGGGACCCAGTGAACTCTTTAAGGGATAAAAATATTCTGCTGTATGGTATTGTTAAATTTAATTTGGTGATAGGTGATGAGCTTTCTTGGCTCATGCTGCTTATTAAATTTTCAAGTTCAGGAATTGTGAGAGACTTGTTATTGAAAAAAATTCCAACATCGTCTCTGTTCTGATCAAGGTACAGCACGTTTGCTATGCTTCGAAAAAAGCAAGCCATCGGATTGTCTATCTGGCACTCTGGATAATATAATTTGGAAAATGAATTATCGTTGATTGCACTTTGAAGCCAACTTATTTCCATTTCATGCATTCCTGGTAAATTTTTGCAGTCTTGGATAAAATTCTTTATATTATCCTGAACTTGAGGATCCCAATATTCGAACGGACGCACAAAATTAATCATTACCACTGGACCCAATTCAAAATTTTCTAGATGATTTTCGAGATGCTTTTTCAAATAAGATTGCCTTGGTAGCAGGTCCGTCATGGGCATTTCCACACGAAGATGCAAAGTGAAAAATACCAAATTAAAAATAAAATAAGTTAAAAATATAACAAGTAATAAATATCTAAGCTTAGTGCCAAAAAATAAGGATGTCTTTTTAAAAAGTAGAATATAAACTGTGTTTAAAAATTTGTTAGACTGAATTTTTTTCAGACGAGTCTGTAACTCCATTTGTGTCTCTGTTCTGGGTAGCTGATTTTCAGTGTCTAGATCAATTGTAACATTGTCTGAATTCGGTTCAGGTGTTATATTAAGATTTTCCAATTGAGCTAGATTTTCGCTTTCATCATGTTTATAGCAGAATATAAGGCAATTTCGGTTTTGTTTGACTCGACGCAAATAGATCACCAAACATGGACAAAAAAATGTAGTTTGGCCGAAAAAGTTGATTATCAAACTTAAAACTAAAAATATATGAAAAAAATTGAACAAAATTGTAACTTTAACTTAATTTAATTAATTATTTTATTTGAGAATGTCTAATAAAATATTTTGTTTATTGGTCCATTAGCTTAATAAACGTTTTAAATCATATTTTATTTTAACACTTCTAAATCTTTGATAAAGCGATGATGCTGAAAGATCTAGATTCCACTTGTCATGGGTAGATGGATAGATGTGTGGCGTATGGGTTTATGTGCTGATAAGTGCTATGTGATATATTTTGGTAGATTAAATTCAAGGCATAGATAGGTTTTAAGAAGTCGTGAGAGCGGCTCGAATGTCATATTGTCAGAGAGTGCAAAAGAGATCTTAGGTGGATGGTCTCATCAGATTTAAAGTGGACCTGCCAAGTTAATAGTGCATGTGAGAGAGCGAGTAGAGTTCTTGGAATGATAAGCCAAATATTTAAAAGCAGAGATGTCACTGTGTCACCAAGAAGTATGTCGTATGGAATGAAGCTGGCTAGAGTGGGCTTGAAAAAGTTGGGAGTGAGAGGAAATTTGTTTGAAATGTACAAATTAGTGAATGGATTAGAAAAGGTGGACTTGATCAGAGATCTGGTGAATAGATCAGTAATCAAAGCATCAGAATCCAGAAAGATATTTTCCCTGGTCAAACTAGAAACGATTTTGCAGCTATAGTGAGTGTAAGACATGCCTTTTTTCAAACAGAGTAGTCCCGCACTAGAATAAGTAACCGGAAAATGTGGTAGCATCTAGATTAAATATAAAAGACTGCTGCAGCTCCACACTGCCTGAAGATGATGGTGAGCTGAGACATTCAACATGATAGGTATTGCAGCAAGAAATACTACACCTGAATTACCACAAAATTTTTTTTATATAAACAAACGTTTAATTAAGAAAAAAATAATTACCTAGAAAATAACAATAAAATCTGATTGCATCGAATTGAGCAGTTATACCAATTGTCAAATAGGCACCAACTGACGTTGAAAGAGTACAAAAACTCGGAACCAAAATCAATTGTATGGTTCTTGTTAATTTTTTTTTAATATCTAAATCAAACAAAGACTTGTTAGATCCATTGGCCAAGTTGAATTTATCTTTTAATTGATGGACGCTTTTTAACTTGTAATCGCTTATGTTTTTGAATAGCATCAACGATTGATGGCAATTTATGATCATTAGAATAAATATAATTGAATAAAGCAACTGATTTACCGGAATTGAAAATAATGACATGAGCCCAATGGTTGACAAAATGGTAAATGAAAATTGTATAAAAGTGGCAAATACTAAAAATCCACTAGTCTTAATTAAATAAAGATTTATCTTGAACCATTTAGAAAATATTTTCAGTTTTTTTTCTTCAATTATTTTATCTCCAACGGCCTGTGTTAAAAATTTTTCTTTAAAGTAGACCTTAAACATCCGTAAATCGAACCACATGAACAAAAAATAGATTATCCAAATGGAAACAAAAGATGTTAGTATATATTTGAAATCAAACACAGAATACTTTATAATCTCACTTTCGAGTGTATGTGACGTATGATATGATATATCAAATAAATTGTACTCATTTGACTTGATTACCTGCTCCATGTAATTCTCAAATCTATTCATAAATTTGATTGAATTTTCTTTTTCCGGTTCGGTTTCACTTAATAGCTCAAATCTTGTTCTAAAAATGTTTACTGATTGAATAAAGCATTTGACAGTACCAAATTCATCACGGCACTCCTCTTTTCTATTTTTTCCAAACACAAAATTCATGCTAGTTCCATCAGTTACATTTAAGGTGATCTCAGTATATAACTGAGTTGGATCGTTCTTATCATAATTAATCTCTTTTTTAAGTAATTTTTCTTGAAATGTTGGTATGCGTAAAATGCTTCCCTCAATGGCACATATTTTTAGCCTCTTGGGACATAAATTTCCCAAGTAGGTTAGATTTTTGCTCGAATTAGATGTGGAGTTGTATGCTTCTACAGTCAAAGACTGAGTAATATTGTCGTATATTTGGTTAAATTTGTCCAGTGTACTCTGATTCATGAACGATTCATTTTCGTTTCGCATTTTGACTATTATCTCCACATAGTGTCCCAGATCGATGCCTTTGTGAGTAAAATAATTGTTTCTACGATAGGGAAATAAATCGGAAATTATCTCGGCATCTTGAATGGCTTCGCTGTTTTTTACATTTGTCAATTGTTGGCTATTGCTTTCCATTTTTGCTTGAAATAAACCAAAACTAAGGCATACCATTAAAAGAAGATAACAAGATACAATTGCCAATGTATGTTCGACTATCAGTGCTGCATAATGCTTGCTTATTGAATTGTAAATGTTTCGTAGTTTGATGTAAACGGTGCGAAACATTTTTTCTATAAAAAAATGATAAGATGGTCAATAAGTATTAGACTAGCTAGATAAAATGTTTATCATTTAAAAAGCTATTTGCTTTATTTTTGACCTTTAGATGGATTAATTTTGTAAACATTTTAAGCTCTAAAAATCAACATTGGCATTACCAAACGAAACAAAATCAGTTTGAAAATTTGAATGAAAATAATTATTCTAATCTCATGATTATCAAATTATTTTAAATAATTTTTTGCAAAGATACATCTTTTAATTCTATAATTATATAAAATAAATGCTAATTTAACTATTCATATGAAGTAAATTTTAAAATTCAAACTAAAACTAAACCACGTCTTGATTTAAATAATCGAAAAAGCATCTTTAAATGCTAGAACCTCATATTATTCAGCAGAACTTTAGTTCTGCTAGATTAATTCAAACTTATTTAAATTAAATTTTACTGAAAATCATCATTTGCTTAATTTATAGTTTTTGCATCATATGTCATTGTATGACGTTTGACAGATGGCACTAAGGGAGCAAGCTGAACATCTATTATGTAATTGAGCTTATATAGGATATCTTAAATATTTTAGATGGAAAAAATTACCAAGGTCTCTTGAAAAACAAATTACAGTATCTTTTATTCGGTTTAAAATAAATTTTTAGTCATTTTCGAAGTATACCTACAAAAGTATTGAATTAGCATAAATTAAAAAAAACACTTGGTTTTAGATAAATTTTGAGATCAGATCAAATTAGTTTTTGATGACATAATAATTTTGCAAATAAGAGAATTATGGCCTGATTTTTTCGATAGTCTAACAGAGCTACAAATAAGCAAAAATATAAAAATGAATATTTCATATAAATTTAGCATAAATTAAGATTAGATTGTATTATAAAACATGGAAAAACATCAAATATTTACTCAAAGAAATAAGTTTTCTAGTGTTAATGATAGAATTAGTTTATTAAGATTTTAATTAAAATCCTCCTCGATGTCACTAACACATTCAAATTAGTTGATAAATGTGCAAAGTATCAAAATTTTTGAAAATAGATATTAAAATGACTAGGATTGTATTTTTTTGACCGATCTAAATGTTGAAAAGAAAGGTTTGCTTCATATCTAGATCACTTTCTAATCCTTTCTAAATAAATTTTACCTAGACAAGGCAACTTATGCTAAACTCAATTTAAAATTAAATTCAAAAATCTTATTGTTAAGTCTTAAAATGCTGAATGACTGTGTGAAACAAAAAGTCACCTTACCAACACAAAATCTGTCTCAAAGTGAATTATATGGTTCGATTGTCGAGGAATGCTTGATAGAGGCGTTATGCAATTTCTAATAACTTGACTAAAATATCGTATGATTTTAATGAATATTGGATTGCGCAAAATAAAACTATTCCGTTTAAATATAAAAATAGCTATTATTTTATTATACAAGCATGTGATATGTGTGTTGAACATTAAAGGATAATATATCTGTTTAATTTGATAAAATTTATTGCTAAAATAATAACTTTTACTAGATATCTAGCTATTTTATATAGCTAAACATTTATATAAGATAGCCAACAAATTCTTAGTTTAAAAAATTTACTTTTCGCAATTGAAAAAGAGATATATTTTACCATTGTATTTATTGGTGTTTAGATTTGAGTCATTTAGATATTATGATGAAAAAATTATACTCAAAATCTAGAGTATCTCTATTAATTATTCAAAAATTAGGATAAAATATTTAAATGTGGTGTTGTTCTATCTTAAAATTATCATTTATTTGCTCAAAAAGTATCCAACATATTAAATCATGAACTAGTTTAAAATCTTGAGCCTTGAAATTTTTTAATGAATCAAATTAATTTGATTTATAGCTTGCCTAAATAATTTTAATAATTAGATATATTTTAAATTAGAATTTAATTTATTTTTGATGAAAAATTATTTTATTTGATTATCTTTTATTCCAATTAAAATTTTACCTTTTGATTATTTCAATTATTCTGTAGCTAAGTAAAAAAAGACGACAAATAATAAGATAAATTCTAAATAAATCAAGTTATAATAATTACTTGCCGAAAATCTAGAAAGAGAAAAAGATCTAATGAAAAGTATACATTGGAACAAATCAAGAAACTTTCCAAGTTATCGGTGATCACAAAAAACATCGAGCATGTCCGAAAATTCTGACAAAATAGTTGAACTCATGCAATGTTCTGCCAGTGTGTGGAACCCAATTGAAGGAATTAAATGAGTTAGATAAGGTGCAAGAAAGAACAAAGATCACTGTGTCGCCAAGAATTATGTCGTATGGAAGGAAGCTGACAAGAGTGGGCTTGAAAAGGTTGAGAGTGAGAGAAAATATGATTGAAATGTACAAATTAGTGCAGCATTAAGGGGGAACAGCCCTCCAAGAGAAAGTTTTTGCAACTTAAAAGCTGCTTTAGATAGTATCAATGGAGTAAGCTCCTAGAGTGTTATGTAGGCATCGCAGGCACTACTTTTTCTAAGAATATACTTTGGCTTTTTTAATATTGGTAAATACGGGACAACTTAATATAGACAAGATAAAATCAGAAGTTAATCTGCTTTTAGAAGCCCAGAATATAATATAATTTGAGTTTTGTTTCTTTGTTTAGTGATGAATTTGTTGCGGAATTTGCTGATTAGGTACTCTACTCGAACATAGGAAGATTATTGACGATTTTTTTATTCGGTCAGAGCCTACTGATCAATTCGAAAAAAAGTTTTTGGAATCATAAACATGGTTACATCTTTTTCAATTTTGGTACAACTGTGTATGTATATATATTGAAAAAAATAATAAAAATAAATAGTTTTTTAATCTTTTTAATTTTATTTAAATTGATTTCTTGTATCCACTTAATGGTTCAAATTTTAGTTAGAATATACATTTTCCAACATATTATCTAGCTTGAACAAAATATTTCTTTAAGTTTCAAGATATTATTAGCAGTTTAATTCAGAAAAAAATATTTTCCTTTTATATTTTGAATATAAACTAAGCATAAACAAAATTTAAAATGAATTATTTAAATCGTTCTCTTATAATTTTATTTATAATCAAGTCAGATTTGTTTTAATAAAATGTTTAAAAAACTTACAATAGAAATATCTTCAATTTTAATGTTCAATTTTAGTCAAATGTTTGAAATAACGTTTTAAAAAATATTCTTGTCAACAAGATACTCGAAAGTTATCATTGTTTAAACTTTAAAAAAAAATCATCGGTTTAATGGATAAATAGATATATATTCTATATGTTTATATATATAGAAGTTTTTATGAAAAAAAAAGCTAAAGATAAATTTGAGTTTCATTTCTTTGTTTCGTGATGAATTTGTTGCGGAATTTGCTGATTAGGTACTCTACTCGAGTTTATTGATGAAGAAGAGGAAGATAGAGAGGATGATGCAGTCAATGGATTAGCTGTGGTTGGGCCAGAAATTGATTGTCTTTGTCCTGGTTGATTTACATGAGGTGGTGATTGAAGGACTGAATGACTCGATTGTTTCATTAGTTGATTACATGCTGGGCATCGTTCAGCACTGCTTGAACCTGGTTGAGTGAATACCTGAGCTTGAACAGCCGGATTGTGCACCGGGTTATGAACTACGTAGGCCGGTATGGGACTAGAAATCGTTCTTTGCCTGGTTGACTCATTGAAATGGCGCTCATCGTCCATTTCCAAGCTTGACTCACTCTCGGACAAATGGCGACATAAAGCCTCGCGTCGGTCCACTTCCATTTGAAGTCGCCTTTGCAAACGAACATTTTCCTCTTTGATCAATTTTTCTTCTCTAACTAATTTAGCCATGTTTTCTTTGTTATCTCGTTCGGCTTTTTCCAAATTTGTTTTTAAGCGTGTTACTTCGCGTCTGAGGTTTATTATGTGCTCAGTCAAATTAGCGGCCTGATCAGAATTTGAAGGAAGCCCTATCAGCGCAGAATTGAGGGACGAAGCTGAACCAGAATTTCTAGGAGATAATGGAGCACTCACTGGCTGCTCGAGCTTTTCCTGAAGCATTCTTTTTTCAGCCTCTAAGCGCTCCATTCTTTTCCAAAGCCGATTTACAAGTGATTCTTGTTCTTGTTCCAAAGTGTTTTCTAATTCGATTTTTTCGCGTCTCAACTGCTCTAAATTGCATTGCTTGGCGGACGTCTCAGCTTCTAATTTTTCAATTTTTTTCATCAGCTTGTTCACCATATGCTCCTGTTCTTGTTCCAAAGTTTGTTCGAGCTGAACTTTTTCGTTTCTTAGCTGACTAAGCTTTCTGGAAAGATCGTTTGTCAAATATTCCTCCTCTCGTTCGTAATTATTTGCCAAAAGTTCTTTTTCTTTTTTAAGAGATTGAATTTTTTTCAAAAGCTTGTTCGAAATGTATTCCTCTTCTTGTTCTGCTCGAGCCTGAATATTTACACTTGCTTTTCTCAGCTCTTTATTCTCTTCTTGGAGCTGCTTTACGCGGATCTTGAATGTTTCTATTTCTATTTTGAGTACACGGTTTTCCTGAATCAACGATTCTATCCGCTTTTCCATTTGTTCTTTGGAAGTTGGTATAGTGCTTAAGTTTGCCTCGTGAACCGAGCTTGTATCACTTTCTAATTCGCTATCCGTGAGCATTTTTCTTTTTTCCTTTTTTTAAATCTAATTTTACAATAAATAAAAAATTTTCAAAATTTTAATTTTTTTCATAAAAAATTATAAATATGTTAAAAAATTATCTGACACACAATTCTAATAAGTGTATAAGTTAAGTATTAGTTTAAAAAACAAATCAAATGATCACTCTTTCTCCCTCTTTTTCGCATCTGTCATCACCAAGTCATCCATTGCCAACGTGAAAAGAATTAAAATTTCGACCATATTTTGTTTTGGATCCTAACCAGGTATGGAAAATAACTATCATTTGCGTTTTAAGCAATAAATTAAAATGCAAATTTTATAACATGCATCCATTAGATACGATTTAACATGATTCTTTCCATTTTCCAAAAATGGTTTTTTTAGCATTAATTAACATTAAATAAAATTCGGAAAAAAATTATTCCTAATTTAAATACACGCCTTAATTCTAGATTACATTTTGATTCCAAAAGAATTTTATCTTCTTTGAAACAAAATTCTACTTACTTCAGGATTATTGTAAAACTTTAATCTCAAACTATTAATTGATTCTGAATAAATTTTTTTTCTCTAATTAGACTTTAAAACTGCTTGAATTTTTTTTCATTAATTTTGATATATGGAAAAAGTTTTAAATTTTTCCTTTATTTATTTGAACCTCAATGAATCAAACAGAATAAACATAAATTAACATGGATTGCTAAAAAATCGTATTTAATATATTTTTTTAAATACTTAAGAAATAATCTTAGAGGCAACTTAAACATCTACAAGCTAAAATATTCTTTTATTTATAACATCAATGGTTCCATTTATTATTTTCAGTTATCTTACTTTTGAATATTTTATTGATTAAATGAAGATTTTTCATAATTATTCAGTTTGCTGATTCCGATAAATTAATCTTCGCTTAAAAATTATTAATTATTAATGTTAAAAAAAGTGCTAGAAATTTCTTAAAATGAAAAAAAAATATATAAGTTTATCATTAAAGTAAGCTTTGGACGTTATTGAGCCGGTCAATCTGGAAACCGTTTATTTGGCGGGCCAATTTTAATATAATAATTAATTACTTGTTATTTTAAAGAGAAAAATTGTTTTCGGTAATATATTTTTGGCAAAAAATATACCGCCAAAATGCATATCCTTTTTTCATATAACTTTTTATTTAATTATTTTTTCTAAAAGAATTTTTTTAGAACTTTAAAAGATTTACATATTTCAAAATAACTTCAAAAACAGTAAATTTTTATTACAAATTATTATTTTATTAATGAAACTACTTGAAAGTTTATTTCTAATTTAATTAACAAATTGAAAATTGAGATGAAAAAAAAACTTAAAAAAAATCTATAAAATATAAAGTTTTCTAAAATTCAGCATCTAATGTAAAAAAATCCTCTTGTGTATTAACTTTATTAATGACACCTGCCTTTTGGTACTCGCCAACTTTTTTTTCAAAGAAATTAGTCTTTCCACTGAGTGAAATGTTTTCCATAAAATCAAAAGGATTTTCGCTATTGTAAATTTTGGCACATTGCAGCTCTACCAACAACCGATCAGCTACATATTGAATATAATCAGCCATTAGCCTCGAATTCATTCCAATAAGATCAACAGGAAGTGAGTCTGTCAAAAATTCTGTCTCTATTCTTACGGCATCTCTAATTATCTCATAGACTCTCTCTTGGCTGGGTTTGTTGTTTAAGTATCTGTACATCAGACAAGCAAAATCAGTGTGTAAGCCTTCGTCACGGCTGATAAGCTCATTACTAAAAGCCAGGCCGGGCATAAGTCCACGCTTCTTCAGCCAGAATATAGAAGCAAATGACCCGGAAAAGAAAATACCTTCGACTGCAGCAAAAGCAATTATTCTCTCAGCAAATGAAGCCTTCTCGTCATTTATCCATTTAAGAGCCCAATCTGCTTTCTTTTTAACACTTGGTAAATTCTCAATCGCGTTGAACAAATATTTTTTTTCACTCTCATTTTCCACATAAGTATCTATAAGTAAGCTATACATCTCCGAATGTATATTCTCCATGGCCACTTGACATTTATAGAAATACTTGGCTTCTATTATTTGCACCTCATCTGAAAAGCGCTCAATTAAATTAGCGTTCACAATACCATCACTTGCAGCAAAAAAAGCCAGAACATGCTTTATAAAATGCTTCTCTTGGGGTTTAAGACTTGCCCAGTCTTTCAAGTCTTTGGAGCAATCTACTTCCTCGGTGGTCCAAAATGAAGCGACAGCTTTTTTATACATTTCCCAAATGTCTTGATACTTAATTGGAAATAAGTGAAGTCGACTGGGATCCTTAACTAAAAATGGTTCCATTTTTAATTTCAATTGTAATTAATCTCTGAAAAATGATTTTTTTAAGATTTTATAGTAATTATTTGGTCGTCTGTTAAGGAGTTATGTTATATCGAATTATGTAAACATTTTCAAAAAAAAACTCAAAAATGATGCTGCAGTTATTAATTTAAAATTCAAATTAAAATTCTTATGGTGATCAAGTTTTTATCTTAATATGAAATTCAAATTTTTTTTAAATTATTTAATAAATAATTTGGCAAGATTTTTTATTTGAATATATTATTTATCATTTAATAGACTAATTATAAAATAATATATATTTAGTAAATGATTTCAATTTTTTGAATTCCTTAAATCATTATGTAATGAAAATATCGAAGCGAGATAAAAAAATCGATATTTTTTAATGTCAATTTGCAAATGGCTTGACCATTTGTTAACTTAAAGAAAAACAAAAATTCTAAAACTTAGGCACTACTTTTTTCTTGAAATCTTCAAAGGCTTTGTAAATTGTATAAACTATTACACACTCTGTATCACATGTAAACAACTTTTGCACGAGTAAAATAAGCTATGATACAAATTATATCATTCATGTATCATCAACAAAATCAAATTTTGTTCGTTCATTATATTTAAAATTTTAATTAGAATTTTAGAAATAGTCATTATTATTATAAAAATTTCCTGCTAAAATTTTTCTTAAATAAGGCTTTTTTTACAGATTAATCAATCAAAAGTATTCTGAGATAAAATTCTGTATCAATAGAATCAACAAAGGATTCTTTATAAAAAATATCAGAAATTAATCATTCTCATCTGAAAGAAAATCTAAAAATATAATTTTATTTGAAAAATTTCTCAAAACAATTATCCTTCTAGATTCCAAAATAATATTTTTTAATTTAAAATTAAAATCCAGCATATTCAGTATATATGACTGGTCAAGACTTAAAATTGAATTAAAACTCAATTCGTCAAAATTGTTAATAATGTAACACAACAAAACCATTTATTTCTCAGAGGCACTACTTTATCAATTCAATAAGATAGTTTTGAAAAGATAAGCAATGTCTATAAAAAAGGTTCTTTTTTAAGACTGGCAATTAAATTTTAAAAAAAGAAGTCATTCGAAAGCTATTATTACATTTTTACACAAGAGCTGGGTTAAAAAATTTAATTTTAGTTATTGCTAACTTGGCTTTTAAATTGCGGTTCACTAGCGGAACCTCTCCTTCTCTATAATCGTTGTTAACCATTCGTTGAGAATTGTAAAAATAATCATTTTTATTATCAAATAAGTAGAAATCAGAATTTTTATTATCGACCTTTTCAGTTTCTTTTTCAAATCATATATTATACAGTTTTGATTGTTTTAAAACAATTTTTCAAAAAGTCAAATCTTTAAGTTGTATTTTTAATCGAAATCTTCTTAGGTTTTGTAGTTTGCTTTGTGGTTGCTTCATGTCAATAATTTTTGGTGTCTTAAAAAATACTTCGTTGGAGATGAACCAAAATCGTATAAATAGATAAGTTGATAACGAAACTAATGAAACATGCCTATCATTCCGAAGTAATTGAGATTTACTAAAAATAGCAGACAAATTTGACATTAAAAAGCATTAAAAACATTTAAAGATTTTTTAAAACAAATTCTGATATAATTAAGTAATGGCAACTTGATCAATCTTCTTCGATCTTTCACATAAATAAATTGACCTTCTTAATTTACGAGTTTTTGCATACTATTATCAGATTGCCAATTGATACAACTTTGTATGTTGCACCATGTAAAATTTACAGAACCAGTTTTTAACTTTTTGAAAAAAGTTATCAGCTTTTTTAATGGTTTGTATCGTTCTACTGTATCAAATTTAATAAACCTTATTTCAAGAACTATGAAATGTATTGCATGCTAAATATATTAAATAAATTAAATTAGGTAAATATTTACTGATTTCACTAAAATTTTTTCAAGTTTTTAAATTGATTTTTAACGAAAAAAATTATTTTTGGACTAAGAAATCGATTAAAGTGCCATGTTTGACTTTTTATTACATGACAAGATTTTCTTAGACGAAAAAAAGTAATAAAAAATCCTTGGTTACATTAATAAGATTTATAAAATCAATAATTTAAAATAAAAATCAATCAATAAAGAACTCAGTTGATTTAAATTTCATGTACGAAAAAAAATTTGAATTTTTGTTTTTAAGCTATAAATTATAGATTTCTTTTAGAATTTTTATTTTCAAATAAAATACTTTTATTAAGATATAATTTGATTGTTTTTAGCTAGTCAGAAAATCTTCCTAACTTTCTTAATGAAATAATTCAATGACGCAATTATTATTTAATTGTTAAATATTATTTTTCAATTTTGAAATTTTCTTTAAAAAACATTTCCGGAAAAAGTAATTGAAGTTTGTTGATATGACAACAAAATTTTCTTATTTAAATAGAAATACTTATCTTTAGAAAGTCTAATATAAAAAAAAAATTCTATCCTTAATTTTTTAGTTTGAATTGAATAAGGAAAAAAAGCAATGACTACAATAAATTCATCCCAACCTGGATCAAGTGGTGCAACTTTTGTCAATTTAGAGAATGAATTTTCAGCCGGTTTGTTCGATTGCTGTTCTGATTTTGGAACTTTAGCCTATGCATTTTTTTGTTTTCCATGCTTTCAATGCTCGGTTTACCAAGATGCAGGAGTATTATCATATTTAAAAATAATCATTTAATTTAAATTTACATAATGAAAATTTAAAAGGAATGTCTTTGTACTCCATTTTTTTGTCCAGCTTCAGCTTCTTTAAGAACTAAAGTTAGACAAGGATATAGAATTAGAGTAAATTTTTTAAATTAGCCTTTAAAATTATAATAATAATAATTAATTTTTTTCAGGGACAAATGTGGAAAGATTATGCCATAATGTACTTGTAAGTTATTTAATAAATTTAAAAATATTATCAAAATTTTATCAAAAATTTTAACTAGCTTTGGTTTTTGTGCTTTTTTACAAATTTCAAATGAGCTGAAATTACAAGGAGACGCAAAAAATTAAAATTAATCATTTTTAGATTTAATTTTATTTAAAACATTTTTGACCTCGCAAGAGAGAAATTCAAACTAATGATATATAATAAATACAATAAATTGTTTAAATAGAAAAGTTTTTTTTTTTTTGTCATAAATTCTTGAGATAACAGTTTTTTATTGAATTTTGAGCTAGAAAATATAATTTAAAAAATTCATTAAAAAAATTACAACTCATTTAATTAAAAACATTTATAAATAATGCTCAATTGAATTGATTACATTACTAATTTTTACATTAATATTTAAACTTAAAAAATAATTTTTTTTATACATTAAAATAAAAAAGGGAAGTCAAATTTAAAAAAACCAAAATTCATTCTAAAAAATTAACTCAGTCAAGAACTTCTGTTTGTTTCATCCAGCTTGGACATTTATTTAAATATTCGGCAGCATTTAGAAGAGGCAAAAAGATCATTATAGAACACAGTCCGCTATTCATTAACTACATAGATTTCTAGAAAGCCTTCCAAAGCTATAAATAAAAAGGAAACAGTTTTCTTAGCTTTTATTCAATCTAAAGTATAAATGGAAAATGGCCGTCCTGTGGCCAGTGTAAATATGGAATGTAAATATCTTAATTGTAAATAAATTAGTTGTAAATGTAATATGTAAATAAAGTTTATTTTTGTGGTTGCGACACCACAAAAGCATACTCAAAAAATTTATGAGCTACAACCCTACAATAAACTTGGTAGATCTCTGTTTCAAGAAATTTTCGGTTGTCAAAAAATTATAATTCGAGAAATGTGGCTTAACGCAGGTGATCTGATTCAAATAGGAATAAAAATAACAAAACTTATTATTTGAAAAACTTGGATACTGAAAAAAGGATTATTTTAATAATCATTTACAAAATTAATAAATAGTGACAACTATATTTAAACAATGATCATTTTTTATTTATTGGCAACAAATTAACCACATTGAAACAAAAAATTACAAATGTGATCATTTCATTGCGCGTTTAAGTAAGTAATCTTTAATATTTATTGATTATTGATTAAGAAGATTTAGTTTCTTTCTATAGCTCTGTAGAATTAACGATATTGCAATGAACATTCCACTAGAAAAAAAGCGGCGTCCTAGTCGCTGAAAAGAAACGATTTCCGCTTTAATTCGCCAGCCTAGCAAAACCAAATGATTAACCTCTTCGGTATTAGTAGCGCCGAAGAGTCAGATTCAGATTCAATGGTTATTGAGTCACCCTATAACTTTTGAGTCTGAGTAAAACTATAGCAACAGCTAGGCTACCTGTTACCAAGAAAAAAAGAGTAGAAGTAGAAACGACCTATTTGTTTTTGTTATTTTATTTCACATCGAACAGTACAATTTTGTTCTTTTTGTATAAATTTTGTTTTTAAAATTGCATAAAAATAACATAAGTGATTATTATATCAGGCTCGAATTAATTCGAGATAAAAAGATACTCCCTTCAAAAATTCAAACGCTGGGGAATATAACTAAACACTTGGTAAGCACCAAAAGTTCTACAATGGGAACACATAAAGACTTAAGAGGGGACGAGATAAAGCCATCTACATTTTAAAAAATGTTTAAGCTGTGTAATGTTTAGTAAAAGCTACTCTGACGGAAACGAAATTGAAAGACTCTCCGACTGGATGCTTATTGAGATTTCTTCCAATACATTGGATTGAGGAAGAAATAAATGAAATCGTGACAATGCACACAAGGATGAGGGAAATAAGGAAAGAGAAAAAAGTAGCTATATGATATGATAGATATAAATCAACATTTTTGCATTAATACATAAAAAAATATAAATGTAAATTTTTTAAAAGTATTCGAAAAATTAATATTCGATATGTTGATTGAGTATTTAACAATCAAATTTTTTAAATAATTTTCTTTTTTGGAAACCTTACAATTTCAAAAAAGTTTCTTAATTAATTTAAGTAAAATTAAGTAAGAAACTTTTTTGAAATTTCAATTTTTTCTAATCCAAACAATAAATAACTGAAAATAAAATATAATGAAAAAATTCTAAAAAAAATTTAAAACTTATGAGATTAATAAGGACATAATTATTTACAAAATATATAAATAAAAATTTAATTAACCATAAATAGAAGCACTTTCAAGCAAAATTTATTTTAAAATCGAATTCTTAAAAAATCATTAAAAAATGATTTTTAAAAAAAACTCGGTAATCAACAATACTTTTTTTATGATAAAATTAACTTTTTGGTCAATTTATTCCCGATTTGAGTTTTGCTTAGAATTTGGTCCAATTTTTTGCAAGAAAATTTACATAAGCCTAATCAAAAATCGAATCAAAGAAAATCTGAGTAAAAACTTGATATCTATTATACTAATTAGGCATTACGAATCTACAAATTTTACTATACGCAACATAAAAATTTCAACAAATCGATGATTTAGTTGAACGTTTAGTTAAAAGCGAGCAGATAAAATTCAAATATTTCAACATATGTTCTTTGTCAGTTATCTAAAGTTTTTCTAAAATTTTCTTAGTCACAAACTTTTCAAATCAGAATTTCTAATTCTCTTATCATTCGACTAAATTTTCATTGATTTCACATTCAATAAAGAATAAAGTAATAACTTACTTTCAAATATATATTTTTAGAAAGGTTTAAAAAAACAACTTTAGCCATGATTATTTATTTATTTATTTAAGTTGTGCTTTATTACAGAATCAAGGATCAAACTTTGCTAATTCTTTAAAAGGCAAGCTATCCGTTGATTAATTAAATTTGAATACTTGGTTCTATATCATATCCATAATTACAATCATCTTTTCTCTACTAATTTTAACAACTTGCATAAACTAGAATTTCAATATTAAAAGTTGAATATTATTTAAAATTCCTCAACTTTATTATTACATGTATTAATTGGAAAAAAAAAAGATAATAAATATGAAACGTTGGTAATTAATTCTATTCTTTTAAAAATTGGCTCTTATTAAAACTGATCTATTTTAAATTTTTTTATTAGAAATAGATGCAAGACATTGGGAAAAAAATTCTTTTCTACATTGATAAAATAGAAAATAATACAATTTATATAACTGAAATTTTGCAGACTACGAATAAAACAATTAGGAAAAATTCGGAATTTTTATCAAATCTGGCCGACAATTTGGACAATTCCAACCTTCTTGCTTCTCAAACAACAAACACTGAAGCATTAGATTATGATAGCTCAGGAGCGGCAAAATATATTATAGTCGTTGTTCTATTATATGGTTTTGGAATAATTTTCTTCATAGGTTCGCAAGTTAGATCAACTCAGAAGTACTCGGACGAAGTTGATGGAGTAAATGCAGAGAAGGTCCTTAAATCAATGGATACCGTTATTTTTACCAAGGAAGTATTAGGTTGGTTTAAAAATAATTTTTGGATATAATTTTACCAATTTAACCATTAGAAAAGCTGTCTGATAAAGCGCTCAGAGAAAAAGCTTGGAAAATATACCTAACAGATTCCACATGTCCTGAGAAAAAAGGCGATCTTGGTCCAGAAGTCAAGAAACTATTGAGCACTGATAGCACCAAAGAGTTAAGCAAAGAAATAATGAATAGTGTTGATCGGAAACTTAAGATTCTTAACGCGGAGGAAAAAGATACTGTGGAAACAGTAAAAGAAATTAATTCGAAAGATAGTTTCAAAAACAATTTCCAAAAGAAAAATTTCGCGGAAAAAACAATGTAAGTTTGGATGAAAATTAGACTAGTTGTTTTTATTAGAATTTTATTAGAAAGATTAAACAAAATAATGCTCCAAAACTTATTTTACAAACAGATGCTGAAGGTCTAGAAAAGCTGAAAGAAATGAAAACCAAAAATAAAAATAATGAGTTTTTGCAAGATGATAAAAACACATCTTATATTGTTGAATCTGAAAGCGCGACATTTGACTTATTAGAAATTTCAGAGAAAATAACTTCAGTGTAAATAGATAACTAGCTAATGATATATATTTTTTTTATATTCAGAAATTAATTTTTTATTTAATTATCAATGCAATTAAAATAAAATTTTTTAATTGAAAAATTGATTTAATATTTCAACAAAGTCAAAATTAAATTGAAATAGAATAAATTTTCTTTAAAAAAAAACATTTTTCAGTATTACAAATTATTATTGATTGTTTTTAAATTATTTTCGATTAAATTTTAAGATACATCAACATTTAATTTTAATTTTTTTGTCAGGAATATAAACTATATATATATTTTCATATCTTTATTAAAATAACTCTCTCTTTCGAGATCAAATTATAGTTTTTAATATAGTTTTAAAATTAAATAATTATTGTTTAGTAAATCATTGACTATCTCCTCGTGCTTTAATTTCACTATCAATTTGAATCATAACGCAAAATGCACATCTATTTAAACCATAAGTAAGATATGATAATAAGAAAAAATTAAAGGTCTTACAAATTCGTAACTAAGCAATCTTTCCACATTTGACCCTAAATATCAAAATTTAAAAAAAAAAACAAGTTTTAATTAAAAAAATTACTCGAATTCTGTATGCTTGTCTGACTTTTGATCTAAGAAACAAAACTGAATGTGGACAAAATAATGGAGTACATAAGCATTCCTTTTTAGTTTATTTATTAAAAGTCGTTTGAATTATTTTTGAAAAAATTACTCCAGCATCTTTGTAGACACCGCATACAAAACATGGAAAACAGAAAAATGCAAAAAGGCAATTCTTACAGTCGCTACAGCAATCACACAAACCTGCCGAAAATTCATTTTCTAAAGGATTGAATGTAGGCGCTCGGCCCGAAGTCGGTTGCCTTGTAATGTTGGACATTCTTTCAAAATTTTATTTCAAACTAAATGAAAATCAAATGAAAATTTTAAATTTATTTATAGGAATTATTTGTATATTTTTATTGTTTGTAAATGAAACAAAACAATAAAGTTGTTATATCAACATCATTATTTTTATTGGAATAAATTTAATTTTTAGAATAAAAACCACTATCCGATTTGAATAATATACCTGGTTTCTAAGATAAGCTTATGTCATAAAATAAATATAATATATTGTTTAATAAGTTTTTTTCCGATTTCCTACTGAAAAATATCCAAATTTTACCTGATTTTTTATGACATCATATTTAATTTTTTTGTAGTTATTTTTAAAAAATTTTTAGAATCAAGTTTTTCTAAAACAGGAAGTTGATTATTCCAACAGAGCTTTACTTTTAAACAATGCATGTGAGATAAATTTCTTTCTTGCTAGTTGTTTGTAATCTTATTCATATATTAATTTATCAAATTTTTAGTACCGGACTAAAATATATCAATTACACTTTTTCAATGAGAATTTAAAATAAAATACAAAAATACAATATCTAGTATGCGAAATAAACACATACTATTGAGTTAATTTGAAACTGTCAATGATAAATTTTTGAATAAATAAGGATTATTAAATAACAAAAATAAAATATATCGCACCCATGATATTTAAACCTTAAAAACATTTTAGATGCTATTCTAATAAAAAAATTCAGTTAATAAACTAATAATTTCAGGATCAGCATTGAGATTATAAAATTTATTTAAGGTTTTTGTTCGACGCTATTAACATTTATAAATATAAGTTAGTTATTTGGTATTTCTTTAATGTTATCTAAGTGGTCGAAATTTTTTTATTGATCTATTTTTTTGGTCAATAAACAGGTTAGAATCATGAACTCAAAGTTGAAAAACCATACCTGTTTATTCAATTAAATAATATATGATAAAATGATTAAGCATTTTCTGAGCCTTAGGAATTAATATTTGTCAGAAACTGTGATAAAGCTAATTATTTAGGGAAAAAAGCAAATTTTATTTTATCAAAGATTTAAATATTTAATTATGATTAAAAATATATATTTAAAAAAAATCCTATGAAAATATTCAAATTATGTTGATTTTTCTTATTTTAAGATTTCAATTAATTTTAAAAATTTTAAATATTAAAATTATTTATATTAGGCTTAGAAATTTTCCCTCGAGACACTAATTATTTTTTGAGTTAGTGAAACCTAAAATTTAATAAATTATCTGAATAAAATTTTTGCATTTTTAACAATAAGAATTGGGTGACAACATTGATTGATTTTCAAAAAACCTTAACTAGATTGTGTAAATTATTGAACCTTTATCACTTTTGTTCATTATTATAATCTAGAACCCAGAGACCCTAAAGGTTAAAATAAAATTATATTACCATTTGATATGTCTATTTAAAAAAAAAACATTTTAAATAAAAATTTCTAATTAATATATTTTTGCATAATTAGAATTGTTATTTTAATTAATGGACATTTTGGATCATTGAGGAAAAAATCAAAATTTTAACAAAAAAAGTCCTTGTATCTAATGTTTATAGTCTATATATTTCACATAATTAAACTTTCCTTCTCATATTAATTTTAATTGAGTTTTGGTTTATTTTGACAAGGCTAGTAGTAGAGCTGAGTCTATACATTCATTCATCAGTTTATCTATTTGAGCTTATCTATAAACCTAGTATGAAAATATAAACAAAATATCAATGATATACATCGGGGATTAGGGATTAATTTTTCGTCTCGGCTTAAAATTAAAGTTTCTTTGTAAAATTAATCTACGAATTGTGCCACTAATTCCCTTTTAACTCAAACAATCAACATTTACTTGATCTAAACATTCATCACTTCAGCTTAGTCAATGTGAACCGTAAACAAAGTGTTCTAAAAAATGACCAAAAATCAACGACCCAATTTGATCGGTTGTGACCGTGTTTGCAAAAGGCATGAAAGACTCTAAGCATTGATACTAAAATAAAAATATTTATATTTATTCGACTCAGCTTTTTAGATGGGACGACATTGTTTATTCTCATTGACCAAAGCTCAACAATGTCCTCCTAAAATTGTGATCATGTTGGCTTCTATTGAGAGATTTTTTATTTTTGTATTAAAAAATTGTAAACCAATTTGATAAGTATCTTATTCTAGCATAAATTGTTCATGAATGAGAAAACTAGGCGCCATAAAATTAGCTTTTTGTTAACAAAAGAGCGCTTTGAATGCAATTATAAATGTGTCTATTCGTTTGAATTTTTAAATTTAGCTCGGCTCCTAGTTAATTGAATAGGGTTTATCTCTTAGTCGGCTTTATGCTAATTTATGATGGCCTAAAAGGCGCTCTGAGTGAGATAAACAGAGCGCTCTTAATTGGAAGCCAAAATTTGAACGTAATTTTCAAATATTCTCATTTAAATTTTATTTGAATTGGATTAGGAAATTCTAAAGGCCATAAATGTTTCGAATAGTTTCGAGGATTTGAATTATAAGCCATTGTGATCTAATGCCCATTTAGTTTAGATATGTTTTTAATGAAACGAAGCTATTCGAGCTAGGAAATAGTTTTCTTTGGAAAAGACTGAGCCAAATTGGTTAAGATGAGTCAAGAGGCGCTTGATCAAATTAGAGACAAGAATGGTATGCATGCTCATTAGATAAATGGGCTCGAATTTGATTTTTGTATTGTAAGATGTTTTTTTTTAAAGATAAATCGTCCAAGGCATCGACGAACAAGAATAACAAACTGCGTAATGTTAGCGATTTTATTTGGTCCAAGTTAACCAATTCACGCAAAAACTCGTCACTGAACATAACCAAGAACAACTCCGAAACAAAACTGGTACACTCTGCTACTCTAAAAGATTCTAAATGTTTGATTGACTCGACAAATACTAAAAATGAGAAAAAAAGCCTAAGAAATATATTTCATATTTTTGAAAGGTAGCTTTTTCAATATTATATTATCTCATTTTATCACTATAATTTCAGTACCTCTAAACTCAAGCTCAACACCGGTGTGAACAAAAAAAACTTTAAAAATAATAAGAGTGTAAGTTTTTTAATTTTTTTATTAAATTTGTTTTTCAATTTTTGTTTTCTAGCCGAGCAAAGCTCAAGTAAAGAGTGAAAATACCACTGATCTCTCTAAGGAGGTACCAAATGAGACTATTTTGGTTCAAAAAGTGAGTATTCAATTCATGTAGTACATTACTTTTTCAGATTTTTTTTTTATAAAGATAAAATTTGTATTTTACGTTATACTTAAGTTATTTTATAAAAGTTACTTATTAACTCTTTTGTTTTATGATAAAGAAAAATTTAGTTGATACATATTATTAAAAAATCATATTAATCTTTATTGATGATATTAAAAAATACAAAAAAGAAAAATAAAAGTGTCCATTTTTGGCTTTTTTTTGCATTTTCCATGAGCATTCTGATATTCCTTTTTCTTAAAGTATAGCAACAAAAAAATATCCTTAAGCCAGTTTAACTTCAAACGCAATTTTTAACATGTTATGAGCAATTTCATTTAATAGAACTTCATAAGGCAAAATAGTTTAGATTTTCTGGTTGAGCTTTTTCCAAATCATCCTTCCAAATCTTCCAATTTTTTAAGTATTTATATTTAAAATATTTAAAATCAATTAATCTGGTTATATATTATTTAAATTTAGTTTCACATAAAATCAGTAGCACATACAAAAGCACTATTCTTAAGTGTGTGAAGTTTAATAATATTTTTATTTTTTTTCAGTAGCAGAGCAATTAAATTAAGTATCAGCATAAAATATAAGTCTAGATTAAATACCAAAATTTTTTGCCAAATTTATTAATGTTTTATATCAGTTCAGTGATAATAGTTTTGATTTTAAGCATATATCCGATAAAAGCATCTTATTTTGGAGAAAAAGAAAAAATGAAACATGGACAAAATGTCTTATACTTAAATACCTTGTCTTTTATTTACTATTAATCTAAATTTATTCATATCAAATTACTAAACATAATTAAAAACTTAAAATATTTGTGAAAAATTATAACATTATTTTTTAAAAAGACAACAATTTTGAAAATTTTAAGATTAAAACAGACAAAAATATTACTTCTATTAACTATCTAAAATTAAATAGAATCAAGAGTTTAGACTCTAATTTATCCATTTGGACCTTATCATCAAATTTTATATCTAATATTATCTTTTTTTAGAATGAAGACTTAGTACCAGATTTGGACTCATTTAAAATAACCTTAATGGACAATTCCATTTTGAAATCAAAAATAAGCGCGGCAAAAAGAAATCCACGCAATCGTCAAGTAACACCTAAACCAGAATCCAATTTGAACAAATCAAACTCGTATCAAACAATAGATGATAAAACAAGTAAAGTCTCAATGGACATAATTGATGAGAACTCTGTCAATTTGGACAAAGAAAAGCTTGAAAGCTCTCAATTTTCCACTTCTTTGGACAACAACTCAATTGATACAATTAGTAAAGGAAAAGAAAATCTTGATGCATCAATAAAATTTGATCTAATTTCTCCTAAAATTCCTCAAAAAGAAGATGATAAAGTAAAAATTGCTATTTATGACAACAATATGAGTGAATGTTCAACATATGAGGACAACTCTAGTAGTTTTGAGATTTTTGAATCTTTGAAAAATCAGTTTAAATCTAAATCATGCGAAAAATTTAATACTTCTACTTCAAATACAGACTCAAATAATAATAATTTAAAACACGGAAATAATCAACGAAATTTCAACTACATAAAAAATAATAGATACTCCTATTTTGATACCAATAAAATAGATAAAATTGAATTGGGTAAGGTGATGTTGAAGTCGTTAAGTCATAGCCGTAGTTTGAAATTAAATCAAAAGAGTTCGGAATGCGATGAATCTGAGCCGAGTCAAAACAATGGTACAGATGAGTCCGTTCCTATTTTTAAATCAATAGGACAGCTATCGAGCTCTTATAAGATACCTAATAGCAAGAAAAGAGAGCCTTTAGTTGCTAAATGTGCAGAGAACAGTGAGGAACCAGTTTGGAAAGAGCTGGCTTTTAGGAAGCATAACGCTTGGAGCAGAAAAAATTATTGTTCACCGGTAAGTGAAAAACCAAGCGAAAATATTGAGAAAACTAAGGTATGTTTACCAAGTCGATTTATTAATTTAATTTAATTTATATTTATTCAAGGAACAATTATCTATCGAAGGCAAAGTAAAATCTATGGTTCGTGATCTACAAAAAACATAATTTAAATTTTTTTAACCATATTTGTTTTTAAAATAGTTTATTTTTCCGGATCTCAATATGTAGTGAATAATATCTGATTTTAATATTGTGTAATTTTTTAAATGTATGCTGAATATTTTGCTTAGCCGGTATTCACACAGAAAGCAAAAATAATAATTTTTAATTTTTAAATTATTTCAAATAAATTTTCTTAAAAAAATTAAATTTTATTTATTTTTTAAATATTTTTAAAACTCAAATTTGTTTAAGTGCACGTCTTTTGATCACGAGAGTACTCAGATTATAAATATATTTTCTTATCTGATTAAAAACAACTGATTTATCTATAGAACAAAAATTGGTTTTTAATGGAGATAAAATTAAAAAATTATACAAGCAAATTAAATTTTTATGAACATATTTAAATTATCATGCTGAAAAATAAATATTAACAAGAAGCTCAAAGTATTGTTTAAATGTGAAATTTTTTGCGGGAGCATAATTTCATAGTAAACATTAATTTTTTATCTTAAAATTCGAAAAAAGATAGATGGAGAATTATGAATAATTTTTTTATTGTAAAACATGGTTCGCTTATCAAAACATTTACTTTCCAGTCTTGCTATTAAACTTAGTGATATTTTTTAAATATTTTTTTAGTTTTAAAATCATGGAAATAGTTCAAAAATTTAATTTAATTTTTTCAGGATTTCATGCTCATTAAAATGAAGATTAAGCAATTGCAATCTATATTATTAACATTACGCTATGGTTGTCATTTGTAAGATTATATGTAAAATATTTATTATTTCATATTAAGTTTTAACTTGAATTTTTCAAAATATTTTATTTATCTTCTGGAAAATTATTTTATTCTCCCAAAAATTTGTATCATTTTTATTTAATTGTAATTTTGAATAAGATTTAATAACTGGACTTTGTTCTCATATTTTATCATAAAATATGCCATGAAGACAACTAAGCTACGGTATAGGGAAACATAATTAACTATCAAATTAAAATATTTTATTTTGCATTTTGAAAATAAAATTAAACAAAAATTGCATCATTATAAATCATCACCAAAGAACAACCATAATTCAATATGTTAATAATTATCAACAAAACTAAATTTTCTTTTCGATTGAATCAATTTCAATACCAACTATTTTCTCTATTTTTTTAATCAACAAAATCTTACAAAATTTTTCATACATATAGAAAATTTTTACTCATCTATAACTCAAAATAATTAATTATAATTTGCTAAGTTAATTTTCTTGTTTAGTTACATCTTGAGTGCCGTTAGTCACTTCCACGTCACTTTTTTGCGAACTATATTTTAATTCTCAACAATTTTCTTATTTCAGACTTTGATAAAATTCAATTAAAATAGATGGCAAATGGCTAAACAAAGCTACGACCATTTGTTCAAGATTCTTCTCATCGGCGACTCTGGCGTTGGCAAGACCTGTATCTTATGCCGTTTTGCTGATGACTCTTTCAATTCTTCATTCATATCCACAATTGGTAATTTTGATTAGCCGATTTGTTCCACTAAATAGCTTTTTTAAAAAGGTATCGACTTTAAGATGAAGACCATCATGATAAATGACAAAAAAATAAAATTACAAATATGGTTTGCTAAAGATACCAATTTTAAAATAAAATAAATATTTTTTTCAAGGGATACGGCGGGCCAAGAGCGCTTTTTCACTATAACGTCAACCTATTATAGAGGTGCCATGGGCATCATGCTTGTGTATGATGTGACCGACCAAAATTCTTTCGACAGCATTGGAAAATGGCTACGTAATATTGATGAGGTTGGCAATTAATGAACATTTTTGGTTAGAAAACTTAAAATTTGTTTGTTTAAGAATGCAAATGAGGACGTGGTAAAAATGATCATTGGAAATAAATGCGACATGGAAGATAAGCGTAGTGTGGATACAGAGCGAGGAGAAAAAGCGGCCAGTGAACATGGTATTCCATTTTTGGAGACAAGTGCTAAAACAAACATAAATGTAACACGAGCCTTTCACGACATGGCAATGAGAATATTGGAAAAACAAATCGACAAAAGACCCGAAATACCAAACATCAATCCCAGTAAACCTCTTAATGTAAATGCATCCAGCTCAAACAACGGTCTTTTCATTAAACCTAATTGTTGTTAAATTTCTATTCATTGATTATTTTTTCTATTCTTTGTTTAATTAGTTTTTTACATTTACGGTTAACACAAACGGAATACGTCTCTAAATCATGAGATTTATCACTCTGCAGAATATAATCATGCTGAACTTACTTTTTTCTCTTTATATCGAGTATTTTATATAAAAAATTTTAAACTCGAATTAAAAAATATGAAATAAAATTTTGGAAAAAATAATCTTTATTATTTTTTGAATAGTTAGTTAGTTAGAACACAATGATAAATAATAATGATAAATTAAGAAATAATTAGGAAATTGAAAAAGCGTTTAGAAAATTTTGAAATTTTTATCTCAAAAAAGATAAATTATCACGGATTATCGTGATTACTAGTTCCTTGATTTGTGAAACTTTTATGAATAAAAACAATTAATAAAACACAAAAATAACAAAACTAGCCTATTTTATGGCATGGTTCAGCCGTTCTCTCTCTTTTTTGAAGTTGAATCTTTAAGATTTTTTATATGATCGTTTAGATAATCGTTTTACGTGCATTGGATTGATTGTGTGTACAGGAGTTAGACAATGATGTATTCTATCTCACTTAATTCTGATTGATTATGTTGTGTCATGAGGAAAATTATCTCAATCCCGAGGGGTATACGGTGGATGCTAGCTTGAAGACTTGGAGAATACCACATAGAGAATTGGATATGCATATGAAAATTTAGGATTTGGTGAACAACGATTTTTGGGATACACTGAAACAATGTAAAACGATGAGCTATAAAGAAGAACCAAGTCAGAGTCATTGAGTCAATGTATCAGAAATAAAAGACTACGGTGGCTTGGACATGTAATTAGAATACGAATACCAAACAGAGCTCTTCAATGGACACCTCAGGGGCGAAGAAAGGTAGGAAGACCAGCAATAACATGGAGGTCAAAAATCACGAAAGAGCTCAGCGAAATGGGAATAGCATGTGGAAAGCAAAAGTAATGACTCTTTGCTCCACAAGGAGCGAATAAAGAAGAAAAAAAAATCTATAAGTAAAGTAAAGGTTGCTTTGACTGAACCTATTATGATTCAAAAAAGATTTTTGATCTTATTATACGATTTAACTGAACTTATAATCATTCATTGTATTGCTATGTATGTAGCGCGGAAAAGTATTTGCTTTTTTAAATAATTTTTGAGTTTTTGGGCAATTTAGTTAGTGAATATCATTAATTACTGGCTATTGAAAGTTTTAAGGTTTTTTATCGAAATTGATCAAAAAAATTACTTAACTAGCAATCAATAAACTAGTTTAATTAAATTACTTTAGTTATCAAACGATACCAGCACTTGATCAATTTCCTTTAGGATAAATAATTTTGAATGCTATTTAAATCTATACAAATAAAATCAATTTCTTGAATTAAATCGATATTTAAAATAATTTTAGTTTTATTTAATATTCGCATACAATTCATCAGCTTTTAACAATATTACAAAAAATAATGGTTAAAATTAAATTATCCAAATTCTCAGTTTATAATATTTGTGACTTTTACCTAGTTTATTTCTTCAAGGGTTAAGCTATCACATGAAAAATATGATATTTTCGGCTTAAATTTAAAATAAATGATGCAAATATCTGAACCATTTCAATATTGTAGAACTGACTTTGTGAAAATTTGTAGAAGAGATATCAGATTAGACAATAACAGATAGGAATTTAGTTAGTTTAGATACCATTAAGACAATTATTTTAGTTATTAAAAAATTTTTTTCATAAAATTAAAATTTAATAATCAAAATTTTCTTTACATTTAAATGGTAGTTCATTTTTTGACCAAATTGTGTAAAAGCTGAAAATATCAGCATAAATTATTACATACTAAAGTTTTAACATGAACTAAAATCTTTTAAATTTTGATTCGTAATTATTTTGAATAAAATAGCTTGATTTTTTGCGCTCTTTTATTTTTGAAATTCTGATAAAATGTCAAGTGCTCTATTTGGTTCCAGTCAATCAACCAAATCAAAAAATTTGGTTGAATTCAAAGCAGGAAAGATGAACTTGGTAAACAAAACAGTTCATCCTGACAAGCGAAAAGGCCTCGTTTATGTATATCAATCAGATGATGCTTTAATGCATTTTTGCTGGAAAGATCGAACCACTGGAATTGTTGAAGACGTATATATATGATAAATTAGAATAATAAAAGTAGACATTTTCATATTTTTTAAAATAGGACCTGATGATTTTTCCCGATGACGTTGAGATAAAAAAAGTTGCCCAATGTACAACTGGTCGCGTTTTTTTGTTACGCTTTAAGAGCTCAAACAAAAAGCTTTTTTTCTGGATGCAAGAAAGTGAAACAGATAAAGATGAGAAATTGTGGAAAAAAGTTAATGATAGTTTAAATAATCCTCCAGCTGCTGGTTCTTCGTCTTCATCAGCAAGCGCTGGTGAACGTGCTTCGACCAGTGGAACATTGGCAAATGTTTTGAACCAAGAGCTTAGCGGCATGGAAGGTAGCGAACTGCATAATTTAATAGGTTCTATGAGTGAACAACAACTTCAAATGTTTCTTGGTGGATTTATGCCCGTGAATTCTCCGTCATCGAACCGAACATCAACTGCTCCGAGCTCTCAGTACTAATAAATTTTTAACTATTTTTTTAATTAGAATATTAATCCATTCTTTAGACCATCCAGAGCCCAAAGTACCATCTCGGCCAGTAGACAAGAACAGCCATCAACTAGCTCCGGAGAAAAAAAAACAACTCAAGCCGAGTCAGGTGAAAGCAAAAAAGACTCTGGACAAAAAATGCAATTCAGTGACTTTCAAAACATTCTTGGAAATTTGACTCAAGACTTACCCGGACGTCAAGAAATAGATTTATCTGAGTTAGTGCCATTGGATCTTATGGCTCCAATTTTGGCAAATAAAGACATTCAAGAACGACTGACACAGCACCTTCCTGACTCTGAAATCTTGCCAAAAACAGAAGAAGAAGTTCGAACAACTTTGACCACGCCTCAGTTCAAAAAAGCTATGAGCTCGTTTGGTCATGCCTTACAAAGTGGTCAACTTGGTCCTTTGCTTCAACAATTCAACTTACCAGATGAGGTTACTAACGCTGCAGCTCAGGGCAATTTAGAAGCCTTTGCTAAAGCGATGGAAACTTATGCCCAGCAAAAAAAGGAGAAAAAAACAGAAGACGATCAAATGGATACAAAATAATTTTATATTTAAAAAAGCTTTGCATTGTATTGAATCTAATTCAAAAATTTTAATATAACTCAAAATATTAAAAATTAAACTTCATTAAAATCTTTATAAATCTTGCACATTTTAATAAAAAATATTTAAAAGAATTTCATCTTCATTAATAAAAAATTAGTAATTTTAACAACAATATGTCATGCTTCTAATAGATGACTCCGTACTCTTCAAAACAGAATCAATTAATCTTGTATCAGCATTTACTGTTAAATTTTCTTCTTCAGTATTCTTAAAAATAAATGAAAAATTTAATCAGATTTTATTGACTATAAAAATAACTAAATTACTTTTTCCATTAAATCAACACATATATTTTTAAATAAAATATCAATATTTGTGTTTTCTTTTGCACTTGTTTCATAAAATTGACTTGAAAATTGTTTGGCTAACTTAATTTTAAATTAAGTTTTTTACTACAAAATTAATTTTAAAATAAGTTACATTCTCGCCATCTTTTTTGGCAATGACTCTTAACTCGGAACAATCACACTTGTTTCCTACTATGTAAAATAAAACATCATCATCTGCAATCTAAAAATCAATCAAAACAATAAAAATATTCAAAAATTGCTAGTTTTGCTTATTATAATTAAATATACAAAAATGAATCAACTTAAGAACTTTGGAATAAAATTTTTTGTTTTAAAAGAAAGAAGAAAACATAAAAAATAGATAAAGGATAATAAATGATCGTGTCATTTTATTTCTCATTTATTAACTTTTTTATTTGGTCAAGTATTTTTGGTAGAAATTGAATTTCAGATCAAATAAGCAAAGTAACAATTTAAAATTTAGATGTATTAGTTAAAAAGATTCAAATCTCTTTCTGCTAGGGAATATTGTGTCACCACACACATTCTATTCCTGATATGCACACAACTTGAAGAACACACATATAAATCTAATCTTCCATTTTAGATAATATTTACAAGAACAAGATTGATTATTCATGTTTACAAAATATTTTTCATAATAATTAAACAATTTAGGCTTAAGTCTTTTAAATTCATTCATTTCTAAAAAATATTTTTTCTTTAGTTTTTATATAGCTGTAGTAACAGTTGGTACAGAAATAAATCCGTCAAAATTAATTGAATAGTATTTGGTCAGATCCCGTACACAATCTAAGCTTTCTTCTATTTGCGTTTTATTGACTGATGACTGATTAAATGACTCATAGGGGTACTGGTACAAACATAGCTAGGGAGCGAACAAAAAATTTTAAGATTTTTTCTTCTAACTTAACAATACACATAAGATCTGCGTTCTTCAAATTGTGTGCTCATCAGGAAATAAATGTGTGTTGATCATACTTAAGTGTGTGATGATTAGGGACACCCTTTCAGCGAAATTTATCACACAAATCTAGTCGCTGCAAAAACTGTGCAATTTTATTTTAATTTTTCTCAATGCATGTAATGTTTTGAAAACTTGTAGAGTTTTTTTTTGTTTTTGAGACTAGATTTATGTGATAAATTTTTTGGCAGAGCAGATTTTAATCTGACGTATTTGCTCGAATTTACTGGCCTTTCATTAATAATACATCACTAATTTTTGAAATTGAAATATTCATTTTTCATGACAAATCTACAACAAATAAAAATTCAATCATTTACTAATAACATCTCTAAAAAAAACATCACTACTGAGCTGTCTCTTTATCTACTATCGTTGTTTTATTTTTTAAAAAAGAAATATGAAAAAGAAAATGAATACTTTTTTTAATTGGAATTTAAAATATACATTTTGTTTATACAATTACAATCTAAACTCTAACTTTATCGTTTTTATAGTATATTTATATATATATATAATTTCTATTTACCTCTTTGCTATTTCTAAGCCAGACTCCTAAATTGTAGAATGATTTAGGCATAGTGATATCATATACCAATAAAATAGCTTTAACTCCTCGATAGATAGAACTAGTGATCGATCTAAATCTTTCTTGTCCTGCTGTATCCCTTTGATAAAAATTATTAATTAAAATGAAAAAGATAATTTCTAAAACTTTAAATAAAAATTTTAACCATTTCATTCGTATTGGTCAACAAATAAAGCTCGGAGAAAAACAGTCATTATTGCTGTACAAGTAAAGCTAAAGGCTGTGAAGTTCCTTGCAATTTGATCGATTCAATTAAGAAAAATTTAATAACTTTTTTATCATAAGGAATAATTTACTTCTTTAAAATACTTAATCTTTAGACAACTTTGAAAATATATTTCTGCAAATAACTCTGCAGAGTAATTGCATAGTATATCAGACTACTTTTTAATTGTGTACATGCAGAAAAATGCAGAGTTATTTGCAGACTTATTTTTATGCTTTAAGCAAATTTGCTTATAATTAAGCATTTTACAGAACTAAATTATTACTCGAGGTAAAAAAATAATTCAAGTTTTTCTGAATTGAAACGATCGAATAGAAAGGAACTTCACAACTCCTAAAGCTAATACCGAAAGATAAATTTACTTTGCTGACTTTTTCAAATTTATTTGCATGTATACTATCTTATCTTTTCAAGAAAATATTATGCAGTTTTAAAATATATTACCTATTTTACATAAAAGAGAGCATTTCAAGATTTCCAATATTTTATTATTGCTTTAAATTTACTAAAAAGATCAATTTAAAATTATTTTAAAGATCTGTAAGAAAGACGATGAAAGGCTAAAAAACTTAATTAAAATTACCATAACTGTAGCTTAATTTTCTGTCCTTGAATTGACAAAGTTTTTATTTTATAATCTATTCCTATAGTTGTCATCCAATTTTCTAGGAAAACTTGCTCAATGTATCTTGTTATTATAGCAGATTTTCCCACCGACGAGTCACCAATTAACAAAATTTTGAAATAATAATCATAAGACTTCTGTGACATTATTACTTTCAGAAAAAATAAAATTAAATAAATTACATTTAAATTTTTTATGACTAACTTTTTATGCTAATATTTTTACTTTTTTTTGTGCATTCTTAAATTAATTAATAATTAAAATAAATTACCTTTTCTCAATTTAAGATAAAAAAATTATTTCGATCATCAAAGTTTTGTTTAACTTCTATTATTAAATCTTAACAAACTATATAATTTAGTTTTGGTGATTTAAAAATAAGGATTCATGTAAAATTACTTTCACTTTATTATTCTTTTACCGGTAAATTTTGGATTTTACCAATTTTTATGTAAAGAATTAAAATAAAAAAATATTAAATAAAATTCGTATTTCTTGACAAAATTTTATAACCAACAGCAAAATTTGAGATTTTTTTGGCATTATTGAATTTTACGCAAATTTACTTAAAAAATAGTAAAATTATGTAAATTTACCATGGATTCTTATGTCAAATCACCACTGCTTTATTCAAAAAACTCTATATTTATAATAAATATTTTATTCGATCCTTTTTACTAAATATAATTTTATCAAATATAATTTAAAAAAACGACAACAAAACGTGATAAATAATTCGGAAGAAAGTCCACAATTCAAAGTATGTAAATAAAATTAAATATTGGTTGGCCGATAGTTGGCGTCAATCTTCCAAGCACCGAACAGATAGTGCAACCTGATGGACAAAAGATCCAAGCCCATTTGAATGTAGCTGCTAAAAGTTATTTTCGATCCTTCGCATTCATGCCAGTTGATGTCTACTTCAAATATTGGAATTCGCAGGTATTGAGCAATATATAACAAGTCTACGTCAAAGGCCCTTAAAAGATAAATTGTACTTAATTTAGTTGTTAACAAACGTTATTACCATCTTAAGACATGTAAATTGGAAAAAGTCTGTAATGCGGCTGGTCTTGTCAACAATTTGAAGCCACATTGGGTGTCTCGAACTCCTTTTACACACAAAAACCAAACCAAGAAATGAAACCCATGCATCAAAATTGTTCTAAATAATGATCGCTTAAAACCAATTTATAAAATTAATTTTTAAATGAGAAATAAATTTACTTTTGCTATTGAGTCTTTTTCTAAATGTCTTCTTGATCCACAAACTACAATCTTATCATCCTGACAATAAGAATTATTTTACATCTATTTTTAAATAAAGTAAATAATTACGTCAAGAGAAGAGCAGTTAGCTTTGACAATTTTTTCCAATCTCTCAAAATCACTGAACTTTGAAGCGCCATCAGCATCCGCAAAAAGAACAAGTTTCCCTCTGCTCTTCACCACCCCCTAAAGCTCACAAATAACTAAATTCATTTTTTTACCAAATTGGTAAAAATTTTACCATTCTAACCGCACCTCCTTTACCACGGTTAAAGTCCTGTGTCAGTACTCTTAAGACATCGGTTGAATACTTTTTTGCATATTCCAAAGCTATCTAAAATATATCGATTTACTTAAACACTTTTAAACCTAAAGATCAAGTTACTTTGGATGTGTTGTCTCTACTTCCATCGTCTACAACGATTATTTCATAAGTAAAGGCTGAATCATCTTTCTTAAATAAGAAATTAGGTTAAAATATAAAATTGTATTATTAGAAGTCTACTTTTCTTTTTTCAAGATATTCGAAAGCTTCGTCAAGCATCACAGGTACTATAAATATCAAAAATTATCAATTAAATAACACTTTTAGATTACCTACATCGAGTTTCTTCGTTATAGCTAGGAACTATAACTGACAAATAAATACTAGGTCTATTTAAAATCGATGGAAATTTTAATTTGGCGTTGCTGTTCGGATCTAAGAAATATTTTTCGTTCTCAGTTTGTGTCATTTGAGAATAAGGAATTGAAATAGCTTTGATAATTCGTTTAAACTTAATTGTATAGTAAATTTTTTTTTAAGTTTAATTCAATTCAAATTTACCAAAAAAAATGCTATCATGATGGCCAAAATAGCCCAGGACAACAACTTGAAGCAACAGCATTCAAACATACCTAACAATTGGTTCAATATCTGTGTTATTTATTTGGAGAATTAACTTTTATAACTTTATTCAATATTTTTTCTTATTGAAAGTACATGTCTATTATTTGGAAATAATAAAAATAATTTAAATTTTAAACTGACACATAGGCAAAATAAACTAGGATGAAATAATGTTAAAGTTTTGTCTTAAATTAAAAGCATCCAAATTAGACCTAAATTTTCTTACTTGTTAAATTTATAAAATAAAATTGACTCGATTTTGTTCATTATCTACTTAAACGATCTATTGGATTCAATTCAAAGTCCATGTCTATCATATGCAGACGACTTGAAAAAATAAGAATGAATTAGGATCCACTCAACTTCAAAATAATCTCTTTGAATTGAGTAACTGGACAACAAAGTGGTCTACTGAACTAAATGTATTAAAATGTAAAACAATGTATATTGGTCGAAATATGAATAAAACTTTGTGGACGGGCAATGACCCTTAAAGAAGCTGTTAAAGAAAAGGACCTCGGTGTTGTTGTGTCTAATGACCTAAAATGGAACAAACAATTTTCATCTGCAGCATCTAAAGTCAACAAAGTATTTGGTCAAATCAGGAATGTGTTCATATGTTTGCAAACATTTCGTTGTCCATGTCAGATCTCAAATACGCTGTAAGTATTTGGAACTCTTCAGCGAAAGCCAGCATTAACATCATCGAAAGAGTTCAAACAAGAGCGACGAGGCTAGTCTAATGTTTAAAGGAAAAGTCGTGCCAAGAAAGGCTAATGACTTGAGCTTAGAGAACCGTAGAACAAGAGGGGATTTTATTCTAATGCTCAAAATAGTCATGAAAGTTGTGAATCTGAACCTAAGAAGAAAACATAACATGAAGTTACAGAAAGAAATTTGCAACAAGCTACATCAAGATATAACTTCCTGACCAACAGAGTGGTTTCAACGAAGAATCCTTTACCGCAAAGTGTTGTTAACTCAAAGACAGCTACTGGCCTTAAAGCGTGTATCGACAGATAAGTGTCTGATATTGAACAAAGAAGGAAATGAAAGACTGTCTGAAGGCGTTAGTATATATTTCTATTCTGCAGTCTCATAATTATTAGTGCTACTATTTATTCTTGATATTTACTTGAAATATTAGCAAGTTTTTAATTTAACTTGATGTTGTAAAATATTTGCAAAAGTTTCAAGTTTTATAATCAATTCTTAAAGCTTCTGTAATCTTGGTGAGAATAATTTAAAAAAAGAAATTTTTTATTATATTATTAAATTAAATCACAATATCAAAGAAATCAAAATTATTTCATGATCTAACTGCTATATAAAGATTTAACTAATTAATTTGACAAAATTTTAAAAATTATATCCTTATTTGATTATGATATAAATCAAAACATATTATCAAATTTTTATTATTTATTATTAGTTAATTTCAACATATAACTAATTTCAAAATTAAATGTAGACACCAAACAATGTCAAACCGTCAGCAAACATATTATGATGTAGATATGAATTTAGATCTTATTTACACTAAGACCTTTAAGGCTTTAAAATACTAGATAAAATTGATTTCTAATAAAATGTTAGAAATTTAAGCAAAAATCTTAAAAAATTTGAATGATTTTTTTAATACAAATATTTTATTTAAAAAACTTTTTAAAATTTGATTATTTTCAAAAATCTTATAAATTTATTCTTTTCCCACTTACCAGTCTTGATTTAAACCTCCAAATATCATTTATATTTATTTTTTGATCAGATGGCAAACCAAATTTCTTATTTGCCAATTTTTCGACTTCATTTTTGAATGCTTCTTGAACAGTCCCAGTTACGTCAATATACTCGCATTCGCTTGCTGCATAGTGACAAGAAATCGCTTTTCTAAAGCCGGCAGTTCTGTTTACACCACTTCCATGTATCAACAGAGGATGAAAAAAGACTGTATCGCCTTTTTCCATAATCAAATGAACCAAATTAACCTGTTTGACATCAATATTTTGAATCCCATAATACATCTTATTTACACCTCCTTCCCATTCTGGATATCCGTGTTCTAACAATTCTGTTTTGTGACTACCAGGTATTACTACCAAACAACCGTTTTGTTTGTTTATATTTTCCATTGCAGTCCACGAAGCGACTATTTTGTCAGCAGGACGAAACGGAAAATAATACAAATCTTGGTGTAGCGGATGTCTTGATGTTAAAAGACCAGTATCTGGCGGCTTGTTTATCAACATTGTATGCATAGCCATCAAATTGGTGCCAATAAGACTTTGGACATATTGAACTAACTCAGGCAAACAACAATATTCGAACAATTCATCATCATAGCAAAAATCTTGCACCTTGGTAATGGCTTTTTCTCCTTCAACAAATTCAGATTTAGCAATTGACACATCTTTCATTACAGTCATGCCTGGAGATCGAATTTTTTCAGCACATATCTTCTGAAATCTCTTTCGGAATTTTTCCAAATTTTCTTCGGAAATTAGATTTTTAACAACTATAAAGCCTTTTTCATCATAATCATCTATTTGCTGATTCGTTAATATTGAATTGGACCTTAAGGTTATTCTATGGGTCAGGGTGGGTCTCAAAATTTTTAAAAAATATTTCATTTTACTTTTGTTTTTTCATTAAAGTCAAATATTATTATTCGAAAAGAGTTGCAAAATATTAAAATCTTTTAGGCAGCTGAATTATTAAAATTTTTTAGACTCAAAAGATAAATTTTTTTTGATTTTTAAAGTAGATCAATTTAAGCACTTTTTTAGTAAATAATTTTTTTGCAATAGCCAAAGTTTTTGGCATTAGATTATGATGCCAAAAACTTTTATGCTGTGGTGTATTTTGTTTTCTCTTTTGATATTGATCTTTTGATATTAATAATGGTTGATCAGAACTTTTTAGAAAATGGATGTGAACCACCTCAGAATTGATTTTTTTTTGCAAATTTGGCAAAACAGATATGATTGAATTAAATGAACCTAAAAATTCTGTTCCTAATAAAATAAAATGTGCAAGGTAAGACACTTTTATAAGCATCTATAGAGTTTTTTACGAGCTTTTAGAATTTATTTTCATATCATATGTTTGTAAGGTGGAAACAGGGTTGAATCGAACCTCGAAGTCCTAAAATAGGGTATTTTAGATTTTTTTCATCTATGAGCTTAATAAAATCAAATATATCACCAAATAAAATCGACTGAATTAAATTCTCTAGCACTTTAGCTGATTATTGAAAGATCTGAGATATCATAAAATTTTTCCGATCCAAAGATATTAGGTTTCAAATACAACATATTTTTAAAAGTGTCAACTTAGCCTGTATTTTACCAGAGGAAAGTAATTTTCAAAAATTATGAAACTTAGTGATATTTTGTATTTTTAAGTCTATATTAATTCTATAATATCTGTTTTGCTAAATCCACTAAGAAAAATCACTTTTCAGCTGCTTCATGCCTTATCCAATTAAACACTTATTTAAATCTAATTATTGGTAAATATGTTATTCCTGAAATATATTTTTGAAATAAATAGACTTTGGTTCGTTGCGTTCCATTTTTTTGATTTGATTGATAAATTTTTTTTGCTTGTTTAATATTAAATCTTCTATTTCAATACGTGCTGCATTATATAAATGTTCTGGATCATTTTTCCATAATTCCAACTTAAAAGATTTTAGAATTTTAATAGATATCTTTATTTGTCTAAGAACAAAATTGAAAATAATATTTTTATTTTAAGTTTAGCTAATTTTATTTATCTATTTACTTGATATTTCAGAAACGAAAATCTTTAACATTTATTATTTTATTAAATACAGGCTAAGTTGACGCTTTTAACACTAGAAGCACCAAAACGAGTCATTTTGACTCGTTTTAATGAAATCTAATGGATAAAAAATTATTAATCGGATAAATCTATTCAAAACTTAATTTTAATTGAGTGAAAATTAAAAATTAGCTAAAAAAAGTATCTAGCAAAAAATTGATCTTTTATTGAATTAATTTCTTTTTGAGCCCATTCTTCGTCTTTCATGTAAAATATAAAAACTTTAATTTTTGCTTTTATTAAATTTGCTTATTTTCTTTCAAGTATTAAGGTTTGAGTCAGTTTTTTACAAATTTGTATACTTTTTATTAATATTTTATGACTCATACATTGATTTTGTAGCTAAATTCAAAATTTTAATGGTGCCTCTAGTAGTATATTCTTGATTTTGCACAAAGACAAATTTTTTTTTATTTGAATTTAGTTAATATAGAAAGTTATTCTTATTTTTATGCTGAAAAAAAAAAAGTTATGCTCTAATAACAATAGTTTACTTGGATATTAGCGGTCAAAAAGCGAAAAAGAGTCATTTTGACTCGTTGGTGCTTCTAGTGTTAAAAATATGTATAAAATATTAAATTTAATGAATTTCATTTTTAAATTTTAAAAAGTTATTAATTATCATAAAAACTTCTTATTATTTCCAACTTTGTGAAAGGGCACCTAATGTTCTGCTCAAACTGGTCTTTCATCACATCAATGGTATAGCTTTTAATTACTTGGTCCTGAGTGATGTTTTAAAATGACTTTCCAGATTATTAATCGAACAAAATGGATATACATCAGATATATCTGCTCAAGATTCCTCGCCATAATAATTTGAATTACCGAAAGAAAGAGATTACAGAAAGACATGAGTGCTAACACTCTGTTCCATCTAGCACTCTGGATAGAAAAGTACATGTACAAAAAAAAAATACCTAGAAAGCCAAATCGAACGTCTAGTTGGGAATTTAGGGATGTATGGTAAATATGCAATGCAAGTCGGGAATTCAAGATCGGGTTGTGTAGAAAAATGGATTTGGGTAAATCAGAGATTGGATTGGTGAAACTGGTATGAGATCCAGTATCTGTTAATCGAAAATAATCGGCTACTACAGCTTCACACTATCTGACAGTAAAATGCTTTGACATTCTACTATTTATTTTACTTTATAATTAGAAAAAATAAATAAATATTTTTATTTAAATTTTAAATGAGTTAAATAATTAACAAAATTAAGAATTTAAGAGTCTCTTAAATTCTTTTAATATCAAAGCCAACTGTTTGAATTTTGGGCTTTAGCATTGTATTTTGTTCTCTATTACTATTAATTACTGATGGAAGTCCAATTATTGCTTGTTGATTATTTTCAACTGTGTTTACTTTAATAATTTTTACATTTTCATTATCTATTTCATTGGTAATTTTAGGCAAAATTAAACTTTCAGCCTTTAACTTTTCGTCGATGCAATCTTCTTTTGAGGAACCGATTGCAGGCAAAGAGAGAGTGGACTCGTATTCAAATTCAGAAGACTGAGATAGCAATTTGTAATATTCCCTGTTGTCAAAGCGCTTTAGATTTCTGGTAAATCGTGGACACGGAATTTCATCTTGGAAATTGATGCTAAAACTACTGCTGTCTGATCGATTTTTGGCCTGATTTCGAGTATATTTAGCTGCATCTTGCATAATCCTATTCATTATATTTGAGCTAAAAAAATTCGATTTCGGCTTATTTCTACCAATGTTCAGATATTTTTCATCGCGGCTTAAAATCCTATTCAAGTTCATATCTCTGTCCATCCTTTTGATCAGCCTTTCTTGTTCAAGACGCTTGGTTTCATTAAACTCATTAAGCAATTTGGTGTAGAGTGAACGTTGGTATTTTTTTTGCTGAACCAGACTTGGGTGTATGTGTGGGAAATTTAGCAGGTCCTTCCGCAACCACCTTTTCCATTCTTCTTCAGTCGGATCGACTTTTTTTTTGGCTCTTAAAGAACTCATTGAATAAAAAATATTTTTAATTAAAAATATTTCTAAACTTATTTGTAGACCTTGAAGTCATTATTATATTTTGTTAGTCTAAAGTAAAAATTAACTTAGGCAAACATGTTTATAAATATTTTATAAAAAAATATTTTTTTTTTTAATTAAATTTGAATAAAAACTGTAAAGTGTTGTTTTATTCGACAAAGAAAGAAAAGCGGCGCTAGAAACAACATTTTTATTGCTGTTTTTGTTAAGAAACAAAATAACAAGAAGAAATCATTTTTGCCAAAGTCTAATTAAGCTTAAAATTTTTGATTTTTTTTCTTTCGTCTTTTAAACACCTTGAGTATTTAAAAATAAATTTTTTAATTAAAAATTTTAATTTTATTTGTTTAATTTAGGTAAAATGCGGTAGTTAATTATTCTAATGCAATGAATCTTCTAAATCAGCATGTTGTCAATCAAATTTAAATTCTATAGGTGCTGAACAAAAATACTTTTATTTATTGAGTAATAGCTCAATAAATAAACATAATATTTGAAAATTTTAAGTATCAATCAAATTTTTCCGGCCATTTTTCAAAGACATTTAAAAAAAAAAGCTTATGAAATTTTGTGCCTTGCTTAACAATTGGATCTTGATTAAAATTTGAGTTTTTTTATAACTAAGATCATGCGATCGCGTTTACAGAGTTAAATGCTGCGTCTTATTGTTGGTTAATTAATTTCAAGTTAAAATAATTTTAATTGAATGATTAAAAATGATAGTTAAGTATTTTATTGCTTGACTTAAAAATAAATTAAATTATTTTCAAAATTTAAACTAAAAGATTAATAAAAATGTTTTCTTCATCACAATAATTAAAAGAATTTTTTAATATTTTTAATTGAAATACAGACATGTCGCCATGACTGGAAATGGCTGAAAAATGAACATTGTTCAATTTTCAGTGTTTGACATTAACAGCTATTCGATGTTAATACTGTATTTTTTCAAATCCATATTTTTTTTGTTATTGATGAAACAAATAGAGGACAATAAATAGAATGTTTAAAAACAAAAAATGTTAATTTATAAAATATTATTTTTAATATTTGATGTTCTTTTTTTTTAAATTTAATTATCAAATTATGAGCCTGACAAAATTACTAACTTCAAAGTATCTAGTTGATTAAAACATTTATGAATTCGTTTTGAAATTAGTTTAATATCCCTTTTGGATTTTTAAGACTTAGACCTTTAACCGAATAGTTCTCTTTTCATTGATTCAAATAGAATTATTTGTTTTTTAGACAATTTTTATTTAATTAATAACATTTAAGCCACATAGGAATTAAAATATGATTTATAGTTAAATCTAAAAATCGATTTAATTTTTATAATAGTTGTTATAGTTAACTAGCAAATTTCAGATTTAAAATTTTGATGTACACCTATAAAATAAATATGTGTTTGTATAACACATATAGCTTATTTTAAAAAAGAGTTATTATGAGTTTTCAACTTTAAAATACATGTGTTTGAAACACATTTATTTCATTGAAAATTTAAAATCAATTAATTCAGAAGAAAAATGTAACTTTTTTAAATAAAGAACTAAAACTGTTTTTCAAAGACAGTTTAATAGTACAATAGAAATAAAATTAATATTATTAATACGCAGGAGATCTTTTTCATTTCATATGGTAGACTTAGATATTTTTTGTTAAATTTTTTTAATTATATTCAAAATTTTGTCAATTTTGATTAAAATAATTTAAGTTTTTTATATTCAGATTTTTAAATGAATATTAAAAAATATGTAAACTTACTGACCTATTAATTATTATGCTCAAAAATGTTTATTACGAATAAGAATTAGATATTTTTTAGTATTTATTTGTCCTCGATAAGCATTTTTTATTGGAATTATCATTTTTTTTAATCTGGAAAAAATTTTTTCTAAAAGAATAATTAATCATTTTTAATTTTTATTGTCGCTTAGGCTGATTGTGTTTTTCTTTATGCCACAATTTTAACTGTTAAAATTATAAGCAGTTTATGCTGATAAAAAATATTAGATAAGCTTCTTATTTTTTTACACAGATTAGCTTTTTAAAAACAAGTTAACTCTATTTTTAAAGAATACTAATTTTTTTATGCAAATTTTCAATTATGTAATGAACATTGGTCATGTGGCTGAAAGGGAAGACTAAGATCCATTCCAAACATTAGAAACAAAAAAAATGATAATTTAGGATTTTATTTCCGGACTTAAAAATAATTTAACCTACTAAATAAAATACGTTTGTCAAAATTTAAACCTTCTATTAAAATTTAATACAAAAATTTCCTACATCATATTATGAAAGATGAACTAAAATCTATTTGATAATTAGATATTAAAATAATTTCTAATTTAATCTGTAGCAAAAAAGCCTTTATTCTTACCATTTAATTATCAACACAAAAAACAATAGTAGTAGTAGTAGTAGTAGTAGTAAATATACTGCGACCCTATTGGGTTAAGCTTCTAACCCTCTAACCCTCTAACTTTGAGATCAGTTAAATTTAGCATTTCAAGTCTTTTAGAGTAGTCAAATTTTCGAAGTGAAGGGATTATTTTTGTCATTCATCTTTGTACTTTCTCGATTTCAGAAATATCTCTTTCAAGAAATGGACACCATGAACAAATGGCAAACTCTAAATGAGGTCTAATCAATGCTGTGTAGTATCAATGTTTAAATTCCTGAAACATTTTCTAATCATAGCTAAAATACGATTTCCTCGACTCGTGCAATATTTTACTTGGTTAGTCCATTTCAAGTCACTTTGAATATATACACCTAAATCTTTTTCGAGAATTGTTTTAGATAAATTCTTTGTACCGTATCTGCTAAAAATGGTATAGTTAAACAGAGGATTTTTTGAGCCAACATGCATTACATTACATTTTTCAATATTCAAATCCAAAGCCCAAGTAAGTGACCAGCTTGAAATTGAGTCTATATCTTTTTGAAGTACGAGATTGTCCTGAGAGCTTTTAATTACAGACAAAACTTTAGTATCATCGGCATATTTTTCACATTTAAATTACAAGTGTTAAATTGAGTTTTCAAGATTTTTTTGAATATTAGAGACACAATTTAGAGGCCATTAAATATCTCTTGACTAGAAGAAAATTCGCTTATTTAATTTTGGATCAAATTCAAAAATTATCATCTACATGAACTATGCCATTTTCTTTGTAGACAATTACACTCTGTTTATATATTAAGAAAATCGATCATGCGGCTGAAAGAGAGGACCATTCCAAACAACCGGGGAGTTTCTTGCTTACGAATTATTTTCTAAATTAAAATAAAATAAATGAACTATTCCACATAATTATAATTTTAAAAAAATTTCAAGTTTATTTTTTTAATTTGCCAAATTGAAGTTTGAGATTAAATTTAAATGATCTTGTTCAAAAATTGTTTAGATGTGGATCAATCAAGCCATTAATGTTTTATGGTCAATACAATCAGAAAATCAAAACCTTAATAAAATAAAATAAAATTAAAGAAATAATCACGATATCAAAAGATAGAGTTCACGTTAACTTTTGTATGAGATATTACCAGCACAGACAAGGGAATTTTTTTCAATAAATCTTTTAAAATTTGATTTTTAAATTCATTTAAATTTTATCTGATTTTTTTATGTGTTCAATTAAAAAATATATATGATTTTTAATTTTTATTAAACATTAATAAAATTTTTTAGTTGAAAATATGGATCATATTTAAACAAAAAACTTCCATATATCAATAGATTTGGAAAAGATAAATATATATAATAAGAGACGGTAGGTAATTAGATAAAGATAATAAGAGACAATAATTAAAGACACAATCAATCGATTCATAAAAACGAATTTTTGCTCAAAATGAAACCATTAATTTCTGGTATATTTGCCCAGAATGTGTAGAATAAAAACAGACGCGATAAAAATCAAACTCATGACCAAAACTGGAACTGGTCCTCTTAAAATTAAAAAATTATACAGAGCACAATTGGAAAGTAAATGAATGCTTACACTTTGAGTCCTGGTGAATCTTCGTTATAGAATCTCCACATACCAGCATTACCAGCGTTGCTTCTGACAGCTGTTTTAGCCGTTCCGGTGGTCTTTCTTTGTCTCATACCAGCTGCACCAGCTGCTCTTGGACCAGATGATCTTGATCCTGAGTCACCTTTGCCAGTATTGGTATTGCTTTGTGAGATGGTCATCTTTTTAGTCTAAAATTTGTCTAAATATTTTCAAAATAAACCAACTAAGCTAAAAATTTCCAATTTAAATGCAAGAAAAAAGTTAACAACACATCAAAATTTTCATTATGCTTATACTATGTGCTATTTACCTTCAATACATTTCTGTCAACATCATCACTTATAGCAAAAAATATTTAACAAATACTGTTAAGAAAAAAAACTGCAGAAAATATTGCCTACGTTGAAGCACTTAAGCCCTAAAGTGTATACACTATATATTTTTAAATTTTTTGAAAATGCATGTACTCAATTTTTAGAAAAGTTAAGACTATATTTTCTCAATTTTATATTCAGCGTATAAATAGAAAATAGAATACGAGTAAAGATCTAAAAAAGTGCCGAGTTTTTTGTCCGAATTTTTACACTATTTTAAAATTTTGAATTTATTTTTTGAAATCATAAAAAATTTTATGATAAAAATTTTAAATTGTAAATATTAATATATGGAATATTAGATGTATTTGTATTTGATTTAAAAAAATATATATGAAGCTATTTTAAAACTTAATGCTTCTCTTAAAAACATTCTTAAGAAAAAAGTTAGTTTTCAGTTGACCAACAAAATGACAAACAAATAAAAAAATATAGCTATTTTTTAAAATTTTTTTTACTCAAATAAATTTTCTTTCTGGTATCAACATAAATAAAATAAATTTTTTTTTTCTGAAAATTAACCAGTTTAAACCTTTTTAAAAAAATATATTTAAATTTAAAGTTTTGCTTTGCTTTTTTGTTCCAAAGTCCTCAATGCCAAAATTCAAATAAGGGCCTTATGCCATAACGAAAAAATTGAAGATATGAATTAAGATGCTCCTTAAATCTTGCCGGAAATTTTCTATGACTCATATTTAATTTATTTGAGAAAAAAAGATAGTTTTTTACCTTATTGATTAGATTTTTCCACTCATTAATGAAGCAATTTGTGAAGAAGTTCTCATGTTAAGAACATTTTGTTGAAATTTGTCCTGATAGATGTCTCTTATGCCCTCTAATGACCTGAGTTTGGCTAGATTAAGATTTGAAAGGGAGGTGCAATAAGAAATAGACCGGATCCAATTTTTAGTATTAATTATTAATTTTTATAAAGATCCTAGATTTAAATGACAACACTTGCCTCTATAAAACTGAATAAAATTTAAAATTTTTATATTTGATTATTGCTAAATATATGGTAAATTTGATGCTTTTGATTAAAAACAAGTTTTTTTCAAATAATTTTTATATTTATCAAAAATCGATGCTATATATAAAAAAAATCTGAATTTATTAATCAAGATTTCATCATCCTTGATTTTGCAGAAAAAAAGCTTCCAAAAATTAAAAGCCTTTTAAAATATGTTTTAGAGTATAAGGTCATTAATTTCGATTTCCACTTAAGAAGATCCTTTGCCTTAACCCTTGCTTCTCCGCTTGTCATTCCCATTTCGGTGAACTCTTTCTTCATTGTTCATATCCAAATAACTGCTAGACATCCCATCTTCTTTTGTCACTTGTTCTTTTTATTTTAAATGATTGAACAATTCACCAGAGTCTTTTATTCTTGATGCAATGACCGATTGGTTCTGAATCCATTTTTTTTTTAAATTCACTATTTGAAATTATGTTGTCCCAATGGTTGTTGTAACGATGTCCAAACATATGAACTTCCCTGCCCATTTGATTTGTGTGCCATCGATTTGTTGGGTAATAATTCAATTACAGTTTTTTAATTTTATTTAATTTTATTTTACTTAAAAAGTTTGTTTAAAATATGAAAGTAAAACTAACTTTTTGATTATTATCGAATTTCAAATATACACTTGTTTTTTATTGTTTTCAAATTAAAAAGATAAAGCTATTAAAATGATTTTTACTTGATTAATAGACAACAATCTAAAAATAAAATTAATTAAAATTAAAAAATATTTATTTTAGAGCAAAAATCCATCAAACTCAAATTATGCGATTTTCTGTTAGAATAGAAATAAAAACTATTTTTATCTTTTCAATTAAAATTAATTTTAAAATGTTTGAGAATGAAAACGTTTATCTATGAAATCATCGGTTGAAAATTAAACTATGTCTGAGCACAAAGGTATTTTAATTAGAAAAAATTTAAAGATAAAATGTTCTAGCGTTGTTTTGAATGTATTTTCAACAAGTTTAAAAAAATTGATGCAAGATTTGGCTAATTTAGGTCAGATCGGATCATATATTTGATGGTACTTTTTTTAGAATAAAAATACAATTTAAGTTATTCATAAAAATTATTTCACTTCATTTTTTATTTATTTGAAAAATGGCTAAACAAGGCTATGATCATTTGTTCAAAATTCTATTAATTGGCGATTCCGGAGTTGGCAAAACATGTCTTTTATGTCGCTTTGCTGATGACTCATTCAGCTCTTCCTTCATATCAACAATTGGTATAGACTTTAAAATGAAGACAATTGAGATTGATGGTAAAAAGATAAAGCTTCAAATCTGGTAAATTCGATAAAAAGCAAAAGTCCATTTTTCAATTCGATTTAAGGGATACAGCAGGCCAAGAGCGGTTCTATACAATAACTTCAACCTATTACAGAGGCGCCATGGGAATAATGCTTGTTTATGACATAACTGATAGAAAAACATTCGAAAGTCTTTCGAAATGGCTTCGTAATATTGAAGAGGTGATTTTTTAAAATAAAAGCGATAAAATGGATAATTGTGTTCTTGGATAGAATGCCAACGAAAATGTGGCCAAACTGCTGATCGGAAATAAATGTGATGCAGAAGAAAGACGAGCAGTGGGCAGAGATAGAGGAGAAGAAGCGGGAAAAAAAAATGACATAAGTTTTTTGGAAACAAGTGCGAAAACCAACATCAATGTTAAGAGAGCATTTCACGAAATAACACAGAAGATATTAGAAAAACAAACAAATAAAGATGTTGATAAAAAGAATGAGCAGAAAAATGTCCAAAATATCAATCTCAAAAATCAAAACAGTAGCCATAGATTTTACAGACCGAATTGTTGCTAGATTTTATACTTTGTTTTTCATTAACTTTAAAATTAATATTGATTATCATTAAAAAAAATAAATTTTTAATCTCATGTTTAATTTATTTTCAATTTTTTTTAAAGGAACAAAATTTGAGTTAAGCAAACAGTAAATTGATTTTTGAAATGTATAATTCTTGGTGGTTTGAAAAGCTCTGGTTGATTGAATATATTACAAAGGTGAATTGATATAAGGATCTATGGTAAATTTACGTAAATTATGGTAATTTTACTATTTTTAAATTTCGTGTTTAAATGATTTAATTAAACTCTTCGTAAATTTGCGTAAAAAGAAGTAAAATCACCAATTTTTACGTTAAATTATGTTAACTCCAAAAATGCAAAAAAATTATCTGAATTTTGCTGTTTTTGTTAAAATTTTGTTTAAAAATACGATTTTGTTTTTTTTAAAATTTTTAAATTTTACCATAATTTACATTAATTTACTTATAATTACGCAAATTTACCGTGGATCCTTATATCAAATCAAAACTATATATATCTTTGAATAAGTTTAGGAAATAGTGAAATTTCGTTCAAATATTCAAATAATGAAATTTAAATTGTAAATAAAAGTACGGATTTTTGATAATTTATTTTTCTGTGAGTTTAAAAAGGTCAAACAAACAACGTTTCACTGAAACGTAAAGTTTAATGAAAAATAAAAAAGAAAATTTTGAATAAAGTGATTATAAAATTTATCAAATTTTATGTTTATTTCAATTCACAATTATTTATGAAATAAGCCACCCTGCACTTAATTTGACATTTAAACTAACATGATTAAAAATTATATAAAGATTCCAATTTTAATCATTCAGAAGCAAAGAAACAAATGCTTCACAAAATATTGATACAAGTAATAGTAGAACATACTGTAGATCTCGCGAAAATGTAACATTACTGAAGGTAACGGTTACCGTAAGCGTTCCCCTTCCATAAGCGTCAGCTTGTGAGCGTTCATTTTACTATTTTTCTTAGCTAGCTTTACCTTCTCAAATTTTATATATTTTCAAATTTTCGAAATAATTATTAATCCTGTTTATCTTCAAAATTTTGAAATAAATTAATTAATTCTATTATTTTATTTAATAATGGTAATTTTTTTTTGAATAAAAATTAAAAACTTTATTAATTTAATGAGAATTCGAAAAAAAGATTATGATTATTATTAAAATTTTATGAGAAAACTGACTCTTAGGCTTACGGTAACGTTACATATTTGCGAGATCTACAGTACAACAATTTGAATAAACTCAAGCAAAGCTGAATTGAGCAATTCATCAAGCTTCTTTTTGGACCTATTTAAATTTAGAGCAGTGTCAACAGTTTTTGGTAATTTGTTTTACCACTCTATTCACCAATAATTTGATCTTGGGAGTGTTTCATCTCAGATTGTATCTTCTTGATTCCAGTTCAAGACATTGACAGAAATTTATTATATTCTTAAGTTTGACGATCTCATTGCCATTTATTATCTTATAAAATTGTATCAAGTCACCTTTGTTACTTCTTGTTTATAAGTCTAGCAATTCCAGCTTGTTTAATCTCTCTTTACATACCAAATTTTGGAACTAAAGAATCTTTTTTGTAGCTTTTCTCTCAGAATTTTTCTCGATTCTCTTGATATGGATACCAACAACTTATTACAATAAAGTTGCCGGGTGAGCCATGATTTATTTTGGATACAAGGATTGGTTCTTGTATTCTTATTGCCTCCTTTATTTATAAATAACTAAGTATCTGATTGATATTCATATAAACAATTAACCAAATTGTAACTAGTTACAAGAAATAATAATTTGTATAAATTGACTAATTAAAAAAAAAGCAAAAAATCTAATAAAACAAGAATTTTTTTATAATTTTAAAAATAATTAATTAACTAAATCAATCTTTAAAGGTTTCCTACTCAAATTTTTAATTAAAATACATAATTAAATTTATAAGTGGTGCACATTTTAAAAAAGTTGGTTACTTTCTATGAATAAATGCAATATGGATACAATGGAAGCTCTCTTATCCGTAAGATTCGACATTCGTACCAATTTACTCGGTCTCCTTTCTCTTTATAATAAAAGTATGAATTAAGTTTATTCGTAAAATTTAAACTGTAGTGGTTTATTTGTGGTCCAAAGCCTTACGGATAAAAGAGCTTCGACTTTAACTCATTATATCTTTTTAGTTAATTTTTGGATTGACAGTATACATTAAAAATATTTTCGTTGAATATTTCGCTAAAATTCTTGATAGATACAATTCATAGCTATAGAAATTGAAGAAACACACTTAAAAGACTTTAAATAAATAAAATGATTCTAATTTTGTATAATTATTTTCGTAATAATTAGAAATATTTTTTTTAATTTAAGTCTTCTAGTTCAAAAACAATCAAAAGACTTGTTTTAAAACCAATCACGCTATAAAGCTCGAAAAGAAACTCGACAAGAATTTCTAAATTAAACTTTAGTATGAAATTTAAAAAGTATTTTGTTTACAAAAAATTTCCTAAGATTAATTTAAAGCCTAATTTAAACTGTCAAGCTTTGTTGGGCTTGAAATTAATTGTAAAAACCAGTAAATTTATTCATATATTTAAAAAGTAGTACTTTGAATTAAAATTGAAATTAGACTCTTCTTGTTATTTATATTTTGATAAAAGACAATTAAAAAAAAACTTTTTTTTATCATTTGATATTTTATTTTGAAAAAAAAAATATTTAATAGAATATAATAAATAAATCTTTAGCTTTATAGAATTTAAAATAACTATGATTATATTTTTGATGATGAAAAATTCAGGTCTGGTAAAATTTTCAAATTAAATATAAAATTAGATTTATGAAAAATAAAATAATTTTATTGTAAATTTTTAAAAATTTTAATAAATAACATCATAAAATATTAAAAATCAAACAATTTCTTTTTTATTAATAGATTGGAATAACAAGTAAGTGTAAAAGTCAAATTCGGGATGGTTTTTTTTGGACAAGCAATTGAAAAAAATTTCTTTTTTAAGCTCATTTGGTACATTTAGGCTCTTGACTTTTTCGATGCCGTAACAAGGCATCGAATTACGCACCGAAACAACACAAAAATGCTTCAATGTTAAATTTTTTCTCGTTGTCTCAACTAAAAAATTAAAAATATCCTCATTTTTTTCCTTCAAAAAATCCAATTTAGCACCACTAATGTAATACTGGCCCGTTTGGTGCAACCCTAGCACCAGATCAATGAAAACATTTAAACACTTTGACTTAATATCTTTGACTACTTTTACACATATTGTATAAATGTGACTAATAAACTCATCGATCATTAAATTAACCTGGTTAACATTGATCAAGCCAAATATTTCATTTAACTTAAATTTGAACAAGTAATTGCAGCAGTTTAAAAAGTGATAAAAATCAAAATCTTTATTATTGCTTGTAAACGATTGTGAGCCTAGCTTAACTAAGCCATTAGTCACAGTAAAATTAGATGAAAATCTTGCACCTTTTTCGATTAGAAAATTGATTATTTTCTTATATTGAATAATTTTTGTTTCCTTATTGGTATTTTCTTTGATGTTTAAGGTGGAATTTAGACAAACAAAGCCTTTAAAGGCTTCCTCTAGAACAGTACTGTCTCTGTACTCATTAAACCTTGAATTTAAATATTCGGCAGTTTGACTGGAGTCCCTGAATTTAGATAACAGAAAGGAGGCTACGTCCGAGTAGGACTTGTAGCAGCAAACATGCAAAGGATTCAGTTCACTGACTCTTGACAGCTCTTTGACATTTACTAAATCTTCGGTATTTAAGCCAAACTCAGCAAAAAGGTACTCTAAAATTGCCAAGTGTCCCGAGCAGCAGGCATTGTACGCTGCTAGCAGAATTTCTTTTTTACTTCCATCAGACTTCATTGATGCAGAAAATATTTTTACAATTTCGTAATGGTTTCTCTTAGCTGCCAATATCAGAGGGCTCTGCAGATAATTATCTTCTTGTCCACAGTCAGCTCCATAATCAACCAGGAGCTGACATAACTCAACTTGGTTATTTTCACATGCAAAATGAAGCAGAGTTTGATTAAGAAAATTTTTTATATTATCAACATTTAGAATGTTTAGTTTGTGAATAGTTGTTAGCAAATCTTGAATGAATTGGAGGTCCAATTTGCTACTGGAACGATAATCGGTAATTACCAGCTCGAATATAAGGCCCCCGAGCCTCTCGACTGGTTGAAGAAAAGGCTCGCACTTTAGACAGGTGTTTTTTCCATTTTTTCTCAAAATTTCGTTTATTTTGTCAATAGAGCTGGTTAATTTTGGACAGCTCTCCACTTTGTTGTGTCTCAATTTTACAAACTTAATTAATTAGACTTTTAGTATTGTGGATATGTATATTGTGTCCAAAAATACCTGAAAACAATGCATTTGCCAGGCGTTGGTGCTTCTATGCCGAACTGACTTTGTACATTATTCTAAAATTAGAGAACTATTGCATAATACTGAAGTATAAGAAATAAATTTTTAAAAAAATTTTAAAAGTTTCCAAGCTACAAAGAAATTACGAATCAAAGAACAAGTTTGTTGATCCCGAATATTACGAAATTAAATGAATCCAAAATCAAAAAGGTAAACTTGATCGCTCAACTTGAGTTCGACAAAATAATATTTAATTTACCTTTAGAAGATTAAAGCTCTTTTTTTTTAAATTAAATTTCATCTGAGTTGAAATTGTCTACCTATATTTCATGGTGAATAAAATTAGCTCGATTTCAGCCCCGAGTCCAGGCCGATAGATAGCTCGGCTCGGCTACATTTTGTCTATTAGGTCTTAATAATTTGCATTTTTATTAGTCTCTAAATTTAAATTGCATTATTTGCCTAAAAATGGATTTTGCCGTCTTCAAAAATGGCTTTTTAAAATACACCTTTTTTTAAAACAATTTAAGTTATGTAATCTTTGATAGTTTGTTCTTATCTTAAACCAAATTTATGTTTAAATTGGTTTGTAAATAATTTCTATGGATGCTTATTTATTTTTTGATTTAGAGCCTTGACAAATGAGAAATGTTCACCTAAGGCAATGAATTTTCTCATAATGATAAATTAAGGCATATTTTAATTTTGAAATTTTGAGGCGGTCTGCATTGACTTAGGACTATAGTGTTTTCATTGTATCAAGTTAGATTGCTTTTTTTGAAATTTAAAAAACAAAGTATCCTATTTTATTGCAAAAAATTATTTTTTTAATCAACTAATAAAAACAAAATAGAAAATATATCCATAAAGGGTATCTTTTAAGTTTATTTCTTGAGATATTTTTCTTTAGATTTTAGTTCTTTAATCTAAATAGACATTGCACAATCAAAAAAGTGAGCCATTCAAATTTAAAGAGATAACAAATAAAAATATGAAAATTTTTAAAACTAATTTTTGATTCTTTAAAAAAAATATTTCTTTTGACTATTGAGAATTTTTCTAAACTTAATACTCAAAATTGACTTTTAATAGTGTTAAAATTTATTTTTAACAATTATCAAAAATATTTTTTAATTTTCAAATTATACGGAAACAGAAAGCGTACTTAGGTACTCCAAAATCTGTCTACCAACTCAAAAAGACTTTCCAAAACTAACATAATCCTTAAAAATACAATGAATTCAAAAAGTTATAAAAAAGCTTTATTGCGTTGATTGATTCAAAATGATTTTATTAACTTAAGTGAATCAAAGCAAAACCATCATTAAAAATTATATCAATGGACAGGCTTGTAGTGAATGATCAAAATTCTAAATATAGAAATTTAAATTGCACTGAATCCAATTTTTGAATATTGAATTTTCGAGAGTATAAATTAAAAATACTTCGACTAGTTTTTTAAAATGTATCCTCTGAAACAATTTAGAATAAACTCGACCAAAAAAATTAAAGTTTTTCTCCGAACCAGGCTTAATTTGTATAATTTTCCCGTAGGTTACGATAAATACGGCAATGAGTTCTACGACAATGGTAAGAGCCTTGAAAAATGACCAGAATTTTATTTCTTTCTGTAAGGAATAATTAGAAAAGCTGTAAATTTAGCTTCTAATCGAGCAAATCATTTAATCGTCAAACAACCACATTCAGGTAAAGTCACAAAAGCCAGCTTTTGGATATCTAATTTTTTTGAACTGAATTAGACTGGTTGAATTATAAGACAGACCATTTTCCAGAATATGTCTCGGATACAAAAATGAGGATGATTTGTGTAAATATCAACTTGCTTTCAAAAACTAGCTATTTATCATTTATATTTTAGATAATCTCGAAAATTATACTAATTAACGCTTTTTTTATTTCAATAAAGTTCATGGCTCTAGTAATTAGCTAATTTTTATTTAATAAAATTTTAGAATTTAAGTTTTTTGTAATATTTATTTAAAACAAAAAAATAATAATAAAATAAAATATGAAAATCTTGCACGAAATCTCGTTATTAATCACAATTGGATTAAGACACTTGCTCCCAATAAAAAAGTACCCGATCGGCGTAGATCGCTTTTTGAATGCTTACTACGATAATGGTAAGCTTAAAACGTTTTAGTTTTATTAAATTTGATGGTTTATGATCTTAAGGTTTTATAAGAAAGGTCAAAAATCAAAATGAACATTGTCTAGTGCCTCCTTTTGTTGATAAAAAATATTCTGGTAAATAAAAATTTAGTTAATTCTTCGAAGTAATAAGCATTTTGTTTTAAATAGATTGGCTAATTTTCAAAACTGATTCCTTTCCAAAGCTTGATGCCGAATTTCGTTTGCTTAACTTTAAAAATAAAATACGAGAATTCGACTTGTTGCAAAGACTTGCATTCAAAGAGCTTACCAAAGATTGTCTGGTTTTTGATCCATATTCACCATCAAAAATAATTCGAAAGCAATTTATTTGAAAAAAATCTATTAAATTTGATTTTTTTAATAATTAGGAGTTTTTTTATTTTATTTTGATTGATATTGAATTAAATCATTCTTCTATTAAAATTATATTAAACACTTATAAAAAGTAAATCAGATTCTTTTTTATTAATAAAACTAAAAATTCATTTAAAAAAAAAGTAAAAGATGTTGTAACAATCAAATATATTTTGAATCAAATTATAATTACTTTATTGAGTTTTCTTTTAAAATTATTTGATAAATTAATTTATTAATATTTTCAAAAATTTAATAGTTATATTTAATTTTAAGTTAAAGTTTTGAAATTTTTTGCTACAGTGGTGATTTGATAACAGTATTTTACGAAAATTTACGTAAAATACCGTAAATTAACGTAATTTTTCGTAAAATACCTCTTTTTTACTTTTCGGATTTTACGTAAATTTTCGTAAAATACTGTTATCAAATCACCACTGAATATCATAATTATTTACAATCTCCTTATGATTTAGAGGAATTGACAGAAGTTCCTCATGGGTCTGTTCTTGGTCCAATAATTTTCTGTTTCGGATAAAATTCAGATTTTGCTGCTAACTCTAAAATCTTATCTGGTCAATCAATTTTATGAAAAAATGACAGAAAGATTTAAATGCAATTTGTGAATAAAAGAGATATGGGGCATTGGCTTGTGTGCCAAGAGGTGTAAGGTAATACATTTTGGAAGGCTCAAAGGGACGTACATAGGTACATAGCTCATAGCAATCATGAGTGGTGAGAGTGGTGATGTAACACTAGAGGTTATTTGCTGCAAGAGAGGTTTGAATGTGATGGTATGATCTGATTTAAAGTGGACTGCTCAAGGAAAAAATACGAAAGCAAACAAGTTATGGAATTGAGGAATGCTTAAGCGTACATATGTCAGAAGAAAAAAACTTATCCACAAAATTATATACATCTTTGGTCAAACCACACTAATAGTGTGCTGTGTAAGTATGGAATCCAAATAAAAAGATGGATGTGACTGCATTAAGAAAAAGTACAGCAACTCACAAATTCATTGAATTGAAATAATATCCAAAATATCTGTGAGTTTTGGACTACGAAATGCGATTGCTGAAGATGTGCCTAGCCAAATTAAGACAAGCGAGAGGACATTTGATTTAAATGTATAAACTTGCAAATGGATTAGAAAAAGCTAAACTAACTTGAGTCTTTTTATCTATATCAGAAGAGAAAGGATAAATATTTAGAGGAAATATTATGAGAATGCACAGAGAGAGCTTCCCTTCCAAATTGAAAAACGATTTTGCTAGGTCAGTAACAGACAGTGGTTATATTTATATAAATTAAAATATAGAATGATTTGTTTTTTAAACTTGACAGTAAAACCGAAAACCAATTTGCTTCAATTAATTTTAAATTTTTTATTTATTTACAATTCAACTTTTAACTTAATTTTGTAAGGACCTAAAAGCTTTTCAAACTAGAGGGTTAAAACGAAGGCGTGTGCCATTCGGACGAATCCTTGGGTTTACCCCTCAATTATATATTTAAAAAAAAAAAATTAAGATTAAAATTTATGCTGCAATATTAGATAATAATTGGTTAAAGTTTTCATTTATTTTTGTTTTAAAATAAAGTTAATTATTAATTTAGTCGAGTGATCTGGTTATTAATTTTTTGTTAAAAAAATATTTAAAATTGAAAAAAAACTCAAATTTTCAGAGAACAAAAATAATTTAAATAAAACCTTAACACTCAATTAGGATAAAAATAAAACAAACTTAACTTAATGACTAAACAAGGCAAGAAATTTTACTTTATTAAATTAAAATTAAAAATTAATTAACAAACAAAAATACTAAATTTTAAAATATTTAGAATGTCTGACAAACGAAAGTTAGCCGAACAGGACAATGATAGCCAAGACTCCGATCAAATAACTAGTATTGTATCTAATGAGAATCATCGTGTCAACCGAGACAAATCTTCGATTGAAAAAAAAATCCGCAAAATTATTGAACAACATTTTGACGAAGAAATTGACTACAAGAGACAAGAACTGGACAAAATAAATGAAGTAATAACTTCTTAATTTGATTTGAATTCAAATTAAATTTTAAAATATCAGAGAATCTTCGAAGCACAGAACATGCTCGACAAACTCCGGGTATGCATAGTATGCAATTTTTACAGCTCAAATGGACAAATACCTTTAAACGATTACTTAAACCATCCAGCAGTGGTTAACCTAAGATGCGAGCACCTGGAAGCTGCGATAGCCCACAGAAAGTCTTTGTCAGAAATCGGCCACAGAAAAGAAACCAATGACGATCAAGAAGATGTCTTAAAGTTACCACAGCAACAATTTGATCTAAAAATATGTGTCGGCAATGTATCAAAGTACTTGAATAATAGAAATGTTGAAGCTCAGCTATGCCAAGACAATGTAGAATCCTCTCAATACAATCAAGATTTGATAACCCACAAATGGATGATTTATATCAGGTCGCCGAATTGTCCCAAATTGGATAACTATATAAAAAAAGTAATTTTTTATTTGCACCCAAGCTACAAGCCATTTGATGTGGCTGAGGTAAAGTAAGTCAAGAATTAACTTTTGAATAAATTTAATTTAAAATTTGAAAAATGTTAAGAACAGGGCCTTTTCAGTTGGCGAGACGTGGATGGGGTGAATTTCCAGTTCATGTACAAATTCATTTTAAAGATGAACGAAACAAGCGAGTGGACATAAACCACAATCTAAAGCTTGATTGGACTCAAACAGGTCTGCAAACATTCGGCGGCGAAACATCATGTATTTCTAAAATGATCATTAAGCACAATGACTTTGTGCCGGACAATGAAATTATTTCCAAGACTAGAAAGTCAGAGATTGAAAAAAACTCTCAGTCGAAAGAAGAAATTCCATCTGAAACTCTCCAAAAGGAGTTGAATTCACAATACCAAATTGAGCTATTTAAAGGCGAATCGTTGCCAAGAAACCTCTCTTCTTCTTCTTTGTCATCTAATTCGAACGCATTCTCGCCTTTTTTTAGCCAAAATTTGACCACAAATTTATCACCGACTAACTTTATATCAACTGAGCCCGAGACTCCTTCGACTACCAACATTGCTAATTTTGATGAAGTCTTCCAAAATTTGAGCAAAAAAGAAGAAACTCAGACAAAATCAAACAATTCCAGTCTAGATGCCTTGCTTAGTCTGCGGCCAATTCATCTTACCAAGCCACTGAGTAGCAACATTGTTCTATCAACAAAGCCGACTACTTCTAATAAAATAAATCAAAATAGCAGTTTGACTAACCCAGTTAATCAAGCCAGTCAATCTAAACCTAATTCAGATAATGGTTTTTTAAATTCTTTGAATAAAAAATTGGTGATTTTTAAAGTTGGCAAAGATAATGACAAAAATAACGAAACCCATTCAGACAAAATAAGTAAGCATAATATTAATTTCAAAGATGAGCTATTTAAAAATTAAAAAAATTAAATATATAAAAGCAAAATTGATTTTTATATAAAAAAATCAGGATAAGTTTGTTGTATTCAAGAAATAAAATTAAAATTGAAATTAAAAAAATGTACTGGCAAGATTTTAATTAAAATTTAATGTTCGAATGAAAATATTTTTTAAATTTTACGTTTTTTATTCATTTCGACCAATTTTTATCCGGCAAATAAAAATTTAAGTAAAAAAAATAGCTCATTCAGAATTTTTTACCAAGTATTAGAGCATTATTTAAATTTATTAAAAAAAAATTCATAGTAGATAAAGATATTTATATGACTTGGGTTGTGGTTTTAATTCAATAATATCTATGAGATTTTCTATTAAAAAAAATGAATCTAATAAAGCTATTTAGTTACGGCATCAGTGGCTTGGTAGATGCATTTTTTACAATTTGGCCATATTATTAAGCCAAATTGTAAAAAATGCTATATTTGGTCGAACCCTAGATTTCGACCAATTTTTATCCGGCAAATAAAAATCTTAATAAATAAATAGCTTTGTTAAATTTAGATTTAAATATCTTAAAATCAAAAATATCAAAATAAAATGAAAATTTAAGTAATCATTAAAGTAAACTAGTTCTTTAAACTATTTTAAGTGTTTCAGTGCAAAAATTTTTATCAAAAAATATCAAACAAGCTTTCCATTAGACAAAATTGAGTGTAATTGAGGATCTAATAGTTCATTCAGAATTTTATTCCTAGAATTTGAGCATTTTTTTTTTAATCACATTTTGTTATTTAAATTTCAAATATATTTTAGCATTTTTAATTTAACAAAACCATAATATTTAAATTAGAGAAAATTTAAATTAAATTAATTTAGAAAAAAATTAATCTTTGATAGAGATATTTACACGAATTGTACTGTGGTGTTAGTGTGGAATCAGTAGCGGTGCCATAGCGAACCAAAAGCGTTCTCGTACCGTACCATCTAATTAAATATTTCCTATATATACATTAGTATGGTTTCTACAATTGGTACGGTACAGCACCGTATGGTAACGACGTCTAAAGGCTAAATTTAATAAAATTCTTTATTTGGTCTAACCTTAAATTTTGATATTTAATAAAAAATTTTTAATAAATAAATAGCTCTGTAAAATTTAGATGAAAATATTTTTACCAAGTTTGAAGCACTTTCGGAATATTTTCCAAGCATTTCAATTTATTAGAGAATTTAATAATTCTTTTTTTATTTATTGTATTTTTTTATTCAAATTTTCAACTATATTATAGGATTTTTAATTTAACAAGTCTAATAATCCTCCAAAACAATAACAAAAATATACTCAAAATATGATAGGATATTTAAATTAAATTAATTAAAAGCAGTACTCTTTAAACTTTATTAAGATTTTTTGCAAAAACTTTCATTGAAAAATATCAAGGAAGCTTTCCATTGCATAAAATTAAGTCTAATTAAGAAATTTATTTTAAAATATTTGAAACAATTAAATTGACACTATTATTTAATTATTTAATTAAAAATCAATACTGAATTAATTAAAAAAGATTCATTTTCCAAAAGCTTTTTAGTACCAAGCAATTACACGTCCAAAAAAGTCAAGTTATCTAATGAGGATCCGACCATAATTAAGCCAAATCAAGCCTTTCAAAAACCCACCAGTGAAAATGATACTTCATTTTCGTCAAAAATAGATAACTTTTACAGTCCTTATTTGTTGATAGAAAAAATAAAATACTTAAATTCGCTCAAAAAATTAAACTTCGAAGATTTGATCAACAAGTCCCTCAGACAGTATCCAATAATAGCTGATAACCACAAAAGAGGCCAAAAATTGCCATTCAGCGCTAAGTCAATTCACGAGTTTTACTCGTGGCCATATGCAAAAAGACGAGCTAATGAATGGATAAGAGCTGTGTATATAAAGAAAAAATGCTCTTATCTAATTGAAAAGTATGATCTCAACAAAATGAATATTTGGTCAACTAAATCAATAGTATTATGGTTGCGTTCACATGGTTATACGCCTCTAGAGTACCAACACATGCAAGTTATGTCCCTCGATCGCAAGATCACTAATTATGATGAAAGCAAAATTTTGGACGAATTTAAATATGTGGACTCTTTAGAGCCTGTTAGTTCTATTAAGCTAGATAATCTCTTAAAAATGTACAGCCAAAATGAAAATGACTTGGAATTGATAGATGTTGTAAATATTGAGCCTGTTAAGATTAAAAGTTCGAGACAAAATCCGGATAAAAAATGTTCTCAAGAGTTTTGCTTTAATTCCCATAATCACGTTGAACCATGTGCAGAGACAAAGTACGTCCAAGAGCTTTTAAAGCCATTGAACTTTAAAACATGCACGATAAGCGTCGGTCCATCTAATGAAGCACCTTCTGAGTCAAATGTGTTCACATGTAACTTGGTTGAAAGGTTTTTGTTTCGTCTGGGCAAGCGTTTTGCCGAAGATCTGATACGTCAAGCTTGTTCTGATGTTTTTTTTGACTCGTCCAGGTCCGAGCTATTAATTGAGAGTTCTAAAAGATGTGGTCAAGTCTTGGAGAACGCCGGCAATTACCAAAAGTTCCCAGATTACTTAAACGTATTAGATATCTTTAAAACAATTAACAAACATGAAAAATACGACTTTTTAACTAATAAATACATGGCTAGACCAAACAATTGTGAATCATAATCATTAGTCAAATTAAAATTTTATTGATTATAATAAAAATTAAATTAATGTTCTTTTAACGAACTTGAATTTAATAAAAAAATAAAATTCAATTCATTTTTATTCAATTATTCAAATATTCAACAATGATCTAATTCTAATAAAGTTCAATTGTAGTTAAAGTGTTATTTTATTCAAACAGAATTAATATGACTCTAATAACTCTTGAATACAACCAAATTATTAATTTTGAACAAAAGATTTTGTCATACAATTTTTATTTTTCCATTAGATAATTTAAAATTTTAAATAGACGAGAATTATCTAGTTTTTGTTCAAATTTATCTTCTATTTTAAATAAAATAAAGGTAACCTAGCCAACAAATTTGTGGTTTTTTTGACAATTAATATGTTCGATTAAGTCAATTGATGTTCTTGGATCAAACTCAATAAAATTTATAAATATATTTTTTTTTAAGTTAGATAATTGTTTTTACAGGGATATATTTTTTTGCTGATAAGTTTCATAAATTGTTGGTTCCCATAAATATAATTTTACAGTGGTTTGAGAATAATAGTAAAAATACGGTTATTGGTTAAGATTAGGGAAAATTTCTTCCCTAAATTTTGAATAAAATTTACTCAAAAAAAAGTTTACCATTTTTTAGTTTCTATCTACTTTTTAATTGAACAGTGGTCAACCTTTCGTCAAGATTAGCTAAAGCATAAATCTGCTGGGGCAAACCAGCAACCTCAACTGGTGAAAATAATACACAGTCGTCCTTTTATTAGGTCACGTCCCTTTTAAGTCCCATTTTGAATTCATCCTCAAAATCTTCAAGAACGGATTTCTTATAATACCCTCATTGAAAAGTTATTTTTTTTATGTCCCAATAATTAGTCCCATAATTTCATTATGTCATCAAAAAATAAAGAACAGCGCAATATATCGTTATAATTATAATCTTACTTTATTGTGTCCCGTTTTCTCGAAAGAGTCCAAGTTGATTTCATTAAAAGAGAATTAGAAATTAGTTGCTAATTTTATTATTTTTTGAACAGTTTAAGACTGCTGAATCAGACAAGATAAAATTTAACTTTTTAAAGATTGTCACGATGGAGCGTTGAAAAATTTGGTTCAACCAAAAGTTAAAAATTTTATTAGTTAATTTTTTATTCAAATTATTTTATTCCGTTTTCTTAATTAATAAATAATTATGTTTTATTATATTAGACTAATTATCAGACTGATTATATCCCCATTATTGGCTGGAACAAACACCATGACATAATCGAATGATGACTGTAGATTTTATTCTCAATAACATTTTAAGCATACTTTTTATTTTGGACAATTTATTGGTGTTTAGTGTAGAAAGCTAATTTTTGATAAGGATCTTTTGCGAATTATTTTTTCGCTTTCAATCTGAGGTTTCTGTGAAATTTAGTACAATAGAACAGAACAAAATGTTAAAAATTCTTATAACTTATTTAAAAGATCCAAAGCAAGCTCTGTAAATGCAACATGGTACAACATTTCCTTAATTCTATTATTAAGAACATTATGGTAATTTTACGTAAAATTACACAAATTTTTAGTAATATTTAGTACAATTTTGAAATGAAAATAAAAATCATAGAAATAAGTAAAATATAAAAAAAACTTAAATACAAAGTTTTCAAAAAGACTTAAAATTAAAATAATTTTAAGCGAAAAATTTTATAATTTTATTACCAATTTTTCTAAAATTAATAAATATTTGAGACTAAGTCGGCCTAAATTTTCCTACTGAGTATTTTGAAAATTTAAAATATTTCTATCCTGCTAATAAAGAAAACGTAATCATTTTTAGTGATAAATAAAACATCGTTGTTGATAATTGTGGTGTTAATGAAGGTGATGAAAAAGATGGAGCAGGCGTCTCTAATAGAAATCCAAAACCATCCAAATGAAAATTTGAATAGTTTATTCAATTTTATTAAATAAAAAATTTAAGTAGGTACAGAAAAATAATTAAGAACGCCTAGGACCATATCACGTTGAATGCACCGGTTCTCGTCCGATCACCGAAGTTAAGCAACGTCGAGCCCGGTTAGTACTTGGATGGGTGACCGCCTGGGAATACCGGGTGTTCTAGGCTTTCTTTTTATTTTTTAATAAGCTACCAGCCAGCTTGCCAAGATATCTTGCTAGGAAGACATTTATGCCACAAATTTTATGACAGATCAATACTCATAAAGAAGATCATCTTTTTTCCTTTTCGCGATTAGTACAAAAATACAGTAAGATACAGTCCAATGATGACCTTAAAAAAATATCATACGATTTTTTCAATTGAATAACTGTTTAAGGTAAATTTTTTTGTTGAAGAGGTAAATCATTCCATATAAATACTACTCTATTTGTGAAGAAGTTGTCCCTGTGTAAGCAGTTGGTAACGGCTTCAACCCTCTGATTCATTGAGCGGTCCAGATTTGAACAGTAAGTTTACATGCAAAGAAACCACACAACTTACTTATATTTTATCAAAATTTTAAAATAAATTTTATTTTGATGAAATAAATAGAGCTTGTTTGCATGAAAATAAGATAAAATTGTAAAAATTAAAATGATTTTTTATTATTGTTTAATTGAATAAATTGAATTATTTACGATCACATATTTTGTCCATTCACATAACAGGTGAAAGACTATGCTTTTACAAATTTAACTTTTTTGCTTGAAATTTATGAATATTATAATAATTTTAATTAATATTTTCCCAAAAAAGAGGTCTTTGAGGATTTATTTTTGTTCCATGAAATAAGATTAAAAAAGCACCAAACTAGTCGTTTGAGTTTGTATGATCTTTTGAACAGATTTTTCAAATGAATAAATCTATTGTAGATTTTATCTTTTTGTATGTAGATTTTATCTTTTTGTTGAAAAAAAGTTATCATTCAGTTATATTTTGGACTGCAAACCAACAGGATAAAATAGTTGGTACTTCTTGTGTTAAAATCAAAATTTAGACCATCATAATTCTAGAAAAATACAATGTTTTGTTTATTTTGTTATTTTAAAATGAACTAAAATTTAAAATTTTACATAATTAATTCAAATATATCAAAAATTATCCTCAATTTTATCTAATTAATTAATTAATCTGGTTTAAAGAATACACTTTTCAAAAATTTTAAATTATGAGAAAAGGTTTTGGCATTGGTGCTATAAACAAAAAAGCACTGCAACAGGTACAACCATAAAATAAAGTTAAATTATAATTTTTTAAGCTTTAAAAAGTCCAAATTCGAGGAAAAAGCGAACCAAATATCCGAGAATGAAATGACACAATTGTCACGTCAAGTTGATACTTTTAAAAAAAATCTTGAAGAGTTTGCCTTCAAGCATAAAGATGAAATAAGACGGGATGCCAACTTCCGAAAACAGTTCCAGGACATGTGTGCAAATATCGGCGTTGACCCGCTTTCAACTTCCAAGGGCTTTTGGTCTGAAATGCTCGTAATTAAAATTTAAAATATTCAAGAAATAATTTAATCAAAGTCTTTTTATACTTAAGGGTGTTAGTGATTTTTATTACGAACTGGCTGTACAGATAATAGAGATATGCAACAGTATGCAAGAGAGAACTGGGGGCTTGATCTATTTGGATCAGATTTTAGATCTTATAAAAAAATTCCGTAATAGATTCGTAAATGAAGTATCCTTGGACGATTGTAGAAGGGCCATAAAAAAATTGAACATATTTGGCAATGCGTTCACTCTGATTTCGATGAATAATGGAAGATTCATGGTTCAATCGCTACCTGAGGGCATGGGCATAGATCATACTCAAGTGGTTCAACTTGCTGAAATGAACGATGGTGTTGTAGACAAGGAAATCATTAGTTCTAATTTTAAATGGGACTCATACCGCATAGAGAACGTTCTTAATTTAATGATTAAAGAAGGAATTGTTTGGGTTGATATTAATACAAATAATGGAAAAAGTTCCTACTTTTTTCCAAGTTTTTTTATTCAATAAATTTATATCTATTTTTGATTAAACAGATTTTAAAATATTTGAAAATTTTTTGTCTCTTAGTCTAAAATATTCTGTTTATGATTATATTCAAATAGCATTAAGATTCTTGGTTTAAATCTCAGCAAAAGAAAAATATACAAATGAAAAATGCGATAAATCAAGCATAAATCAAATTAGCTTTTTTTTCTATTTTCATATAAAAAGATTTATTTTTTATATAATTTTTTACAAAATTAAACTTAAATAAAATGATTACATCAGGTAAAGATAAGTTTTTTTAAAAAGATCTTTTTTAATTTTTTGATCAAAGATTGTACCAATCCCTGTAAAATTGAATATCCTGTTCCATGTTCTGTGCCTACTCCTATTCCAATCTTAGAACATGTTGAAGTAATCACGAAATAAGTTTGATGAATGTTTTAAACTATGCAATTAGGTTCCTCATCCAGTTTCTGTGCCAGTTCCTGTTCCAGTTCCGAAACCATGTCCGATTGCATGTCCTGTAGACGTTCCTCATAGAGTTTTTATCAAAAAACCATATCCTGTAGCAGAACCTTGTCCTGTACCCAAGCCAGTTGAAATTCCTCAGTTAGTTCCAAAAACAGTTAGAATTTTGATTAACTTGCCTTACAAAATACCACAACTAGTAGCAGTTCCCACTCCCGTCAAAATTCCAGTCAGATATCCAGTGCTTGTTCCATACCCGATTGCTCAGCCTGATCCAGTACCAGATCCATTCCCAATACCAATAGTAATTCGGGTTCCTAAGCCAGTTCCAGTGCATGAAGATGTTCCTTATCCTGTTGAAGTTCCTGTAAAAGAACCATTTCCAGTGGCTAGTCCAGTACCAATTCCTGTTAATGTTCCAGTAGAGCAGCCATGCATTCAATCCGAACTTGTTCCTATTTCAGTACCATGTCCTGAACCAGTGCTTGTTTCATCTTGTCCACAATTTATGTAATTCAAATGTTAATTTAAATTGTTTAATTTTATTCAGAATAAAATTATTGCTTTTGTTAAGTTTATTTCTAATATTTTAAAAATTTAAATATGATTAACTTGTTCATAATTTATTTAAAAAAAAGATAAAAGTTTTTAAACTATAGTGATAGAGTGACTTAGTCAGAAGATCAAAAAATATACCGAGAAAACTATAAGATATTTGAAAAAATGCCCGTAAATTTTGAATTGATAGACATAAAAGTTAAAAACTTATAATATTATGTCAAGGCTTACCATTCTGGTTTTACCAACTGTAACTTGAAGATTGCCAATATGGCCCTCCTACCTCTAAGAACACAAATTAGAGGTCCAGCACCCAAAGAGACCAATCGTATAATAACCAACTTTGTAAGATGAATTTTTAACTTTTTCTTTAGCCGAAGCAGGTGATGTTATCGATGAAGCAATCACTTATTTCAAGGCGAATATTTTTTTCAAAAGCTTCGATATTAGAGTAAGAATTGATAAATCAAGAATAAAAAATTGATCTATTTAAAAAGAATGAAGCAGATAGAGTGCTAATTTATGTTACACTGTACATCAGTGAGTGCCTTAGAGTTTTATTGAAGGTAAGTTTTAAATACTTAAAAGCTATTTTGACTGATTTTTCAAGGGCCAAAGCAAAATACAAGCCCTCAAAGATTTGGATGCATTGGCCAATTCAAAATTTGATATTCCAGGTGAACCAGGCTTTCCGTTAAACGCTGTTTACGCCAAGCCATCATCGCCTAAAGAGGCTGATGATATGAGAGCTTATATGAAGCAATTAAGAATTGAGACTGGACTTAGAATTTGCAACAAGGTTTATGGTGAAGAGGATAAACCTTCCAAATGGTGGCTTTGCTTTGCTAGAAAACGATTTATGGACAAAACTTTGATTAGTCTAGGGCAAATGATTTAAAAATTTTGCTAATATTTTTTACTTTTTTTTTACAACTCAATCAATAAAGACAAAAATATTTTTTAAATTTTAAAACTTTAATTTCGAGCTATTACCTAATCAAATAATTTAAATTTAAACGAAAATAGGAAAGAAGAAATTCTTAAATACCTTGAAGAATTTTGATATGAATTATTTTTATAATCATAGTTTAGAAACTTATGATTATTTATCAAAAATATTTATCTATGAATCTTAATTTTATTTTCAATTTAGAATAATAATTATTGAGTATGATCATTGAAGAAGTTAATTTTTTTGATATGCTTAATTCTCGAAAATTGAAGCTGATGATCATGCTAAAATTTTTTTTTGAAACTTTTCTTTGATTTAAAATTTTAGTAAAGACATTTTTTTATAAGTTAGAAATATAGAAAAATTATAAAATAAAATTTTACCAAACATTTTGCATCTAAGAATTCTTTCCAGGGTTTTGCAGACTAAAAAATTAATTTAGCATTCAATATTAACCACTAAAATATGCATCTGTAATAAATTTTACAAATAAAAATTTTTATTATTCATTTTGTTATATTTTAAATTTGAGTATCAATTTAAATTTGCCTTACTTCCAACTTACTTTGAATTCTCTTCTAATAAAAGAACATAAACTAGATAACTGAATATACACTCGAAATAATAACTCGCAAATTTTATAAAATTGTGAAATATGGTAGAGTCTCAGTCTATATTTATTTCTAAATAAATTTTCGGCCTATCATTTTTGACCATCTGGTAAATGAGCTTCTTAAATGAAAATATAAACTTAATTTTAGTTTGGTATATTTTTTGGGGATGAAAAATTAAAATTTTTTTAAGATAACAAAAAAAAACAAAATTGGCGACTAGTCTAATCTGCTTTTGTTAACTATAAAAAACTTATTATTCTGAGAAAATTATATATTGAGATGACTAATTAATAATTTTTCACTGACAAAATTAAACCTTATATGTAGGTAAAACAAACTAATTTTAGTGACCAAAATATTTATTTAAATGACAAAATGAATTAATTAATTAGCAAAGAAATAAATTTAGATAAAATTTAAAAAAATAAAAACCATTCATTTTTTCTTGTTTTTTTTTTCACCTGAGCTGTTGATATCTTAAACCTTCCTCGTTTTCTTGGTAAATCCGCTGTAGCCTCGACTGAAGCTTTAGCAGCATGTGTTTTCTCAACGAATATTGTTTCGCTTTAGCTTATTCTAGGAAAATATAAAGCTTTTATGAGTATGCAAGGCCAAGAACATGAATGCAGATGTAGTTTTTAGCAAATTCTCCACAATTGTATTTACTTTCTTTACAATTATCGGAAAAAAGAATGGTCTCGTTGATCTGGAAAAATTGAGAGTCATCACCAAATGTACGCCAAGATAAATTCTGTTTTGTTGAAATAAAGCTTCAACCGCTTATTTTGTCAGCTTAAGATTAAGATCTTGAAGGCTTTAAAAAATACGACCATTAGAGGAAGAGATTTTGATAATATGTCCGTTTTTATATTGCTGGTCCATTGAAAAGCCACTGTATACAATTGACGATCGCATTTAAAATAAGTGAATTCACGTTATCTAGATGTCTATCTCTTGACCAATGTTCAATAAAATAATTGTAGGTAGCATCCACTGTAAAATGCTATGTATTGTCTGGATTTCTAATCAGTCGCTTGGTGGTGATAAAAATGCGAAAAAACATTATTTTTGTGCCATTGTTCTAGATTTCAAACGTGAATTAGTGACTGACCGTAGCCTTCTTTACGTCGAGCTACTTGACATTTTGATTTTTGGTTGTTGTAATCCATCATGTTCAAGTGTTCGCAGTATGCCTTTTGGATTTGTTATCTGCATTGCGCTTGATCTGTTCTTTTATTTCTGTTGGTAAACCTGAAATTAAAATTAAGTTTAAAATAGTAGAGGTGAGTGAAATTAGTCTTACCTTTCAGTTTTAAGTCAGAAGTAAGGTAATAAGCTATTACGCTGTATTTAGACAATGGTGGCAAACAAAGGAAATAAAAGAAAACAATGTCAATTCTTTTGCGCTTGTATTGGTATTTCCATAAGTTGCTTTCATTGCTAAATTTATTGATAAATCATTGCTTGTTGACAGTTGCATCTTGTGTTTTATAAATTCAGTGAATTTCAATTCCTTTTCCACATTTTTTTTAAAGTTTGTACTCCTTCTTGGTCTATATTTAGCATGAGAGAGGTAGAACGAAACATATAAAAAGAGAAAAAAACATATATAAAGAAAAAAAAACATATATCAAAATTATAATTTTATTTCAGGGAAAAAAACATATAATCAGTTGAATAAAAAAGATAAAACACATAAACCAAAATCAAAAATTTTTTAATTCTTAAATTTAATTTAAAAGATAAACACATAAAATCAATTGAATAAAAAGATAAACAACATTAATTTAATTTTAATTTCTTCATTAATCATATTGTAAACAAGGACCAGCTTTTCGCTTCCGACCTGCTTTAGGTCTATTTTGAAAATATTTTGAAGTTAATAAGCCGGGATAATTAATTTTATTTTTGAATAAACAAGAGATTAGGTGGACACACATTCCTTTGTCCATAAAATATGAACACGAACAATAGCAGCAATCAACGCAAAAGCATTCATCGCTTACAGCAACTTGATAAAGATTGTCATAAGTAAAAATAATATTACCATTATCATCTAAATCTGTCCCTGATTGAGTAATCTTATTGACGCAGTCATTTGTAATTGCTTTTTTTTTAATACTCAAAGGAATCGAGATATGTTCTGGAAAAGCCGCGAATGATCTTGAATGGATCAAAATTTGCGTTTCAAAAATTTCGCATACCGGTAATAAGTTTAATTTAAAACGATTTGTAAAAAATTTTTTTATGATATTGTTATAACTCTCGATAGGACTATTCGTCATAGCATATCCTCCTGGCGTATTAAAGATTTGCCAATTATTGAATGGAGAATTAATCCATTGTTTACTAAAATAATTAATAAACTGTTTGAGATTATTTTTACCTTTGTAACGATTCCAACTTTTTAATGTTGATTCAATCATTAAATCAAATTTTTCTTTTGATGTGCATGAATGCATTGCACTAATAGACGAGTTTACTTTTTCACGTAAATCTACAGGTATTTTATCACAATTTTTTTTTATCTTTATAATTGAATAATTAGTTATATAAAAAAATTATTTTAAAAGATAAATTACATTTGATTTAAGGTGAAACCAACACATAATTATAGTCGATTTAGGCAAATTTTTTTTTAAACTTTTAGCCATTGCATAATCAGCATCAACACAAATATAATTGATTACATCTATACTTATTTTTAGTATATTACAGACATAAATTAGCTGAGTCCAGAAATAATCGAAATCTTTTTGTTGTTCATGTGACGTAAGCATAAATGCTATCGGGTGAAATTTGCGGTTTAGGTCAGTTGTACCAAAGACTATTAGTGGGTACC